>VWYE01021134.1:22307-37690 GCA_013398995.1 Alaudala cheleensis | reverse complement strand
GGAAGGGAAGGGAAGGGAAGGGAAGGGAAGGGAAGGGAAGGGAGGAAGGGAGGAAGGGAGGAGAAAAAAAAGGAAAAAAAGAAAAAAGAAGAAAAAAAAGAAAAAAAAAAAGGAGAAATAGGAAGCCCTTCTGTAGATGCTTTCCCAAAGATTTTGAAAAGAAAAGATGAAATGCCAGTATTTTTGTGCTGCTCAGCAATCTCTGAGCAATGAGAGGGAAAGAAAAGGGTGGTGTCTCCCCGGCCAAGGAATTTTACTTTACGTAAAATCCACTTTCAAGCAGGAGGTCACAGGAAGTGGGAGCTGCTCCCGTGTTTGGAATGGGGATTCATCAATTTCCTGGAGGGGACAAAGCCCGAGGTGGGGACAGAGTGCACAGAAAACCCCTGCTGTGGAGGGGACAGTGCCAGTGTGGGAGGGCAAGCAAAGCACAGGAAGGCTCAGGACATCTCTTGCAGGTATCAGGGTCTCTCCACTTTCATTCCTTCATTCCCTGGATGAACCAGAAGAGCAAATCTCCTGCCACATAACCATGCTGAGCTCAAACCCTTGCCATGCTCAGGGGCACCTGAAGGCACATCACAGCTCCACAAGTGAGCCACTCATCCCTCTCATCCCAAGCCTCTCTCCCAAAGCAGGTGTCTGGTAGCTCATTCCAGAAGCACAAGCTCCACAGATACTCCCTGACCTCCTTCTCAGAATGGGCTCAACCACTTGAGCCAAAACTTTCCAGGAGGACTTGGCCAGGGAAGTTTCCACTCCTAAAATTCCACTGAGCTCAACATTACGCGTTTCTCTTTCCAGGTGCTGATGGGGAGCAGCAGCTCCTCCAGCAAGGATGCCTCCACTCCCATTCCTGCACTGCAGAGCGAGCCAGGAAGGGCAGGGAGACACCAGCACCTCTTAAAAAAGGCTCCCATAACACATTAATGAGAAAAGAACAATTTCTGCCATCAGAGAAAGATTTTTTTTCCACCAATGGTGTGAGGAAAAGCCTTGGACCAGCTGGTCCAGGAACCACAAGCTGCTGTCATGTATGGGAGGGAAAGGAGCCAAACACAGAGGTGACAGGAAAGAGAGAAAACAAATCTGTGCAGTCAAAAGCATTTCTGAGGGAGTTTGTCAAGCTGGGAAGCAAAAAGCACAGCAGAAGAGTTTTTCCTGGTTCCTCAGATGCTCCGAGACAGAGCCTGTAATTTCTCTGCTGTGTTTAGTTATTTAAGGGAGGAGTGTGGAGTGTGGAGGCAGAATCCATAAGCAGAGCTGACAGCCAGTGGGTAAAACCTCAGAGAGAGCCACTGCCTGCCTTCCCACCCCCCAGCTCTCCCAGAGGTGTGTAAAAGGGTGTGCAAAGCTGTTTAAAAGGGCTTTCAAAGCTGTGTAAGACAGAGAGAGCAGCAGCAAAGAAGAGCTAAGCATTCCCATTTACAGAGGGCTGCTTTGGTTTGCTCAGAACTGGCCACTTTGGTTCACTTTACAACACAAATGAAGAGAATAAAAAATACAACAATATCAATGGCATGTTGAAATTCCTTAACATTATCATTAAAATGACCAGAACTCCTGAGGCTCTCCCAGCAGATGCTGTGCACACAGTCCCTGGCTGCTGGCACACCCAGGCACAGAAGTGCCATCCTCCCCATCAAAGCCAACATCTACACTGACATGGGTGAGACAGAGCAATTGCCCTCCACCAGCCTCCAACAGGTCTCAAAGCAGCACAGGTATCACACAAGCTCTCCAAAGCCACTGTTAAACATGTGGCTTCACCTTGGGGCTGTTCAGCCTGGAGAAGCTTCAGAAAGACTTCAGAGTGCCTGAAGAGGCTCCAAGACAGCTGGAGAGGGACTTTGGACAGGGGCATGGAGGTGCAGGACAGGGGGGAATGGCTTCCCACTGACAGAGACTGGATATTGGAAATAAGCTGTTCCTGTGAGGGTGGGCAGGCCCTGGCACAGGGTGCCCAGAGCAGCTGGGGCTGCCCCTGGATCCCTGGAGTGTCCAAGGCCAGGTTGGACACTGGGGCTTGGAGCAACCTGGGATAGTGGAAGGTCTCCCTGTCCATGGGAGGGGGTGGAACTGGATGATCTTCCAGGTCTCTTCCAACCCAAACCATTCCAGGATTCCATGGATGGAGATGACATCCTTTGCTCACTCACTGGCACCTCTCTGGGCTGGAGACAGGGGTTTATCAACCAGAACACTCCAGCCAGGCTGGGGTATTGCTGCCAAAATCACTGATGCACCTGAGTATTGCTGTGCTATCTCCAAACCTGCCTGGGAAAAAGGGAATTAAAAAATGCTCATCCCTGGGCAATCCCCTGAACAGCAGTGCTCCAGGTATTTTCTCCCTGCCTGCTCCAGCTGGGATCCAGCAGTTCCTGCCTTCCCTTCACTACAAAGCCCACAGGCATTCCCTGGGACCATGGAGAACATGGAGAATTTTCAAAAACTGAAAGGGCTTTTGTTTCCTTTTGTCTGGGAAGAAATAGGCTGCAGCATGAAAGAGAGAAGTAAATAAAATCGTATCAAATAAAACACCAAACCACCCAGGAGACAGAATAAGAAAAGAAACAAGTGTAAAAGGAGGGGTTTGGGTCTGTTAAGATATTTCCGGTGAAAAAAGGGTTCCAGCACTTAAAAAAAAAAAATACCTTAAAAATAATTTCCTCTCCAAACTGCCTGGGTGCCTCATAATTACCAAGAATGATCACAGACCCATTCATTTGATCCCAAAATTAATACATCATGTTCAGAACGATATAGCATTAATTTATCACAAGATTTATGAAACTTGTACTTTTTTTCTAATGAGTTTTATGCAAATTCTGCTCCATCCATTGTTTGCACCCCTGAAAAAAAAAAGTTCCCTCGCAGAAGCTGCTCTGTCAAAAAGTGTCATTTACTTTTATTGGTATCTGTCCTTCTCTGCTCATCCCCACAACAGGAGGGGCAAGGAGAGGAGCTGGCTCCAGCCTGGATGTGATCCTGTTCCCAAGGCCAAAGCCACAAACTCTGCAGGTGAACCAACCATGCAAGGCACCAACTTTAGAGGAAATTACCTGGTGGTTCACTCACACCTTTGTCTGAGAAGGGTCAGAGAACAAGAAGAGCAGCAGGGAATTGGGAAATGCAAGTAATTAGACTTCTCGGAGTGGAAAGTCTGTGTTTGGTAAACTTGGAGAATAAATACAAAAGGTAGGAGGGAGGGAAGCATTAGCACTGAGCATCAAGGGGTCATAAAGGGGGAAATCCCACGAGATTAATTTAATTTTTTATGGCAGAGCTGTAAACACATAAGATGTCCCATCAACTCAGGAAAGCACTTGGTCCAACCTTACAAATCCTGAATATTCCCAAAGACCAGGATAATCCTTAGGAGCACAGCCAAGATGGTATAAAACAGGCAGGGCCATTTCCAATTCAAGCATGGCAGGAATAAGTGTTTCATTCCTGAGCACTTCCAACTGGAAATCAGACTGTGATCTGCATCAGTACCCACACACCTCCCAGGAGGCTGGGGAAAGGGAATTCTTCCCTAAATATCAGGTGCAGCCTCACTCCTTGGAGCTGCCTTCATTATGACTACCAACAACTATTTCTGAGGAGTGGCAGGAGGCAGGATGAACTGGAAAAGCAAAGGAAAACATAAATCTGGGGTTAGCAGAAACAGCCCAGCATCTCCTGGAGGCTTTTAAAATTGGCCTGGAAAAGCTGTTAGCAAAGCAATCCTGGCATAGCCCCAGAGCACTGGCTGCATGAGACCCAAGCCCCAATTCTGGCAGCTCTGGGAAAGGAGGGTGCTCCCCACTTCTGAGGCAAAGTCCCTTCCCTCTGCATGGCCAAAGAATTCCAGGAGCACCACTCCACACCCAAACAACCTGAACTGTCAGTACACCCTCCCCACTGACTCCTCCAGGAAAGCCTGGCTAATGCAGCCTTGATTAACACACTTGACACAAAGTTTAAACCCTAAATCCATAGAATATCCTTTTCTAATTAACTTTTGAAATCAGAAACAGCCCAGAAAGAACAAGGAGTATTTCCTTTGTTCCTTCCTGCCTTCTGCCCAACTCCCTCCAAAATGTTAATTTTTTAACTAACTTAGATCAAAGGAAAGTCTGTCACAGGTCTCAGCTTGGAAAAACAGGGGCACACACCCACTGCCATCTCCCCCTCAGCACAGAAAGCAGGAGGGCAGACACCAGAAGATGCATCAGACCCACAACCCCAGAGCTCAGCACTTCTCTTTGGCCTTATTTCACTCTCTAGAAAAAACACTGGGACAAACAAGAGAAGAGCAGAACCCCAGAAATCTATTTAATGAGGTGCTTTGCTACTTGGTGTAAGTAAATGATTTATGAGTAAGGTGACACGTGTGGTGTTTTGCATTTTAGCCAGGCAAGGTAACATAGCTTCGTGTTAATTAGAAAAGAGAAGCTGTTCTGCAATTAATATGAGGTCGGAGATAAAGCTCGTTAGGTTGCAGTGCCCATGGAGCAGGTTTCCCAGGAATGCAGGACACCTCTGGGGTGTCAGACACCCCCAGAACTGTAAGGCAGGGACATCAGCAATGCTAGTGGAGAACTCCCAGGGTGCTGCGGGTTCCAAGGGCCTTTTAAAGACCTTCTAATCCAAACCTCCTGCCATGGGCAGGAACATCTTCAACCAGACCAGGTTCTTCAGAGCCTTGTCCAACCTGACCTAGGGATAAAGCACTAAAACAAGATGCCCTACCACACTCTCTGTAAAAAAAAATCCTTGCTTGTATAATCTAAATCAACTCTCTTTCATCTTAAAGTCATTACCCCTTTTCCCATTGCAACAGGCCCTGGTAAAAGTCCCACTGCTGAACTGCTTCCTCCACCAGCAGCCCTGTCAAGCTGAGGAGCTGATCAATATGAATGGGGGAAAGAAGAGGAAAAAAGCCAACAACAAAACAAACCCGTCAGCAAATTAGACTTGCACAAGTGAACGGGATTCATTCACGCCTTGTTTGAAATCTCATCTGTGCCTCACAAAAGCTGAAACATCCCCGAGGCTCTCAGTCTCACAGGGAATACAAACCCTTTTCGTGCTGCAGCTTTTGCCCAGCTGCTCTGCTCTCTGAATGGTTCAAGGGAACAAAAATACAGCCATCCTCAGCCCAAATACCACAGGGTGTTCTGCTCCAGAGCGGGATTTGGTGCGAGCATCCAAGTGCCACAGCCAGAGGAGATGGTACCAGCAGTCAGGATTTTGTCTGTGGATCACAGATCCATGGGCACACTGGCCTTGGACTGTCACCGTAACTCTCTGAGGTTTCACAACACGCACTGGGTGATGAATTCTGCCTCGTTACAATGAAGATGCAGTGAAATCCCTTCCTGATTTATCTCTCCAGAGTTGAGTTAGTACCTCCTGATCTCCAAGATATGGCTGCAGTAAAAGGAGGACTTTGAGCAACGGGGCAAGAATTAGAAACACAAGGCAGCTTTTGGAAAGGTTACACTGCCTGCTCCTCTTCCTCCTTGGCTCATAGAGTTGTGGCAGGATTTGAGTTTGAGACTGCTTTGTTCCAACCTCCCTGCCATGGACAGGGACACCTTCCACCATCCCAAGTTGCTCCAAGCTCCACCCAACCTGGCCTTGGACGCTTCCAGGGATGGGGCAGCCACAACGAAAGCAGCTAAACCTTTGAGAGAACCAAGAGAAACAACCAGGGGCTCAGAAGTCTCTCCTCAAAGAGAGCACATGCAGCCCATCAACCCAACTCCTCCAGCCACAGCCCAGCTCCCCGGGGCTGGAGCCGACTGTCACAACTTGGACGGAGCATTTCCTGCCGTGCCTCCTTCTCTGTCCCACTGAAACACCAAAGAGGAGGTGGGGGGGGACTTGGCAGGTGGTGCCTGGGTGTGTGAGGCAGGAGCTTATCTGTGGCCCCGCCAGGGCAGTGCAGTGAATTGCTTGTTGATAAATGAGGCTATTTAGGAGCCGTGGTGCCAGCGCCGCCGTTATTAATGACACCGAGGGGAGAGACATTTCAGTGCAGCCCCACGTCCCATTGTCCCCTGGCCTGTGAGTGATGGGGCACTTCAGCTGCGGGGCTTCACAACCAGCTTGGCCTGTTTAACAACAGAAACAAAACAAGGCCCAGGGAGATGGATGGAGAGTGCTGGACTGATGACTCCAGTGTTCTGATAAAGCCAAGCTCCTCCGGGAGAAGGTGGGTAAAGCTCCAGTCTTTAGGTGGAATTAAACCAAACCCAGTGACCAAGGCTCTTCCACTCATCCCTGTGAGCTCCCACCAGCCACACACAGCGCCTTGCTCTCCCTATCTAAGCAAATCCACCCCAAAACCAGGGAAAAGCCAAACCCCAACAGCTTCAACCACAAGCAGCAGTGGTCCAGCTGTACTTGCAACACGTGGCACCGCCTGGAGCACAGCAAGGGTGATATCTGCTGAGGCCCAGGAGGCTTTCACAGGGCCATTGCCTCACTTTGGACGTCACAGATGTCTAAACACGGCCAAGAGGACAATGAGTGAGAAATAAAGAGGCTGTTTATTGCAAGAGGAAACCTTGCTATCTAGCTCCACAGTGGCTGGGGGGAGAGCGAGGCAGAGCGTGCGAGCACACAGCTGTAAACTTGTTTCTGAGTTAATATACCCACGAGTGTTTTTCTTTTCCTATGAAAGCACACTCTTCTGCAAACAAACATCTGGAGAGCTCTGCTACAGCTGGACCATTATCCCCAGTGACTGGAGCATTCAATTAATTTAGCCTTTCTCATTTGCGAATTGTCTGCAAATAGACTCGGGTTTGCAGGAATTTATTTGTTATTTGAACATAGCCAGTGAATGGTTTATTAAAAACATATTTCAGGCAAAGGATTTCTCGCTAATTGCTCCTACAAGTGTCGCTCTGAGTGCTGGCAACTGGCAGCTCACCCCACATAAATGGTCACTGTGGTCAGGTGGGAATGCCTCTGCATGTTGATGGAATGTAATCTACCTCTGGAAAGAGCTTTCCGAGGGTTTGTGGAGGCACCTGCACAAAAATGCATCCTCACACAAGCACACAGCATCCTGCCTGCCTCAGCTTCCCAAAAACAGCACAGAACAGCTTGTCCAGAGTTGTAACACAGGTGGACAAAGACACTTGTTTCTTCATGTAGAACAGTTGAATCTTTATTGTACACAGTTTGTTTTTATATATTTTTATATCTAATGTTTATATATTAGAAGGTACCCTGTTTGAATTTAATAGGTCAGCAGATTATTGAAACTCAGTTTATTGGTTGGTAATGGTTAGTGAACATGTTTATTAAACCTTTTCTTTTTTACTGGTTTTTTTCATGGATTCTCATGGGATAGGCTTTTTATTTTTATAGGTGCAAACCATCTTCTCACAATAATAGGTTGTTATGCAAACTGATTTATATTCTTATGATTTTTTTCTCATGGGAACTTCTCAGGCTAGGTGCTAGCTTAGCTGAAATAGCAAGGTCTGATTTTATAAGGCCTTTCTTTTATAAGGTTTTACTTCTATGTAACAGAGCAGAAGTTGCCACAAAGAGAACAAGAGCAGGGTTGAACACCAGAATTAACTGACTTTTGGCAGAACACCCCCAAAAGCATCTCTCAGTCACTTTACAGCACCTTGCAAGGATCCACAGTGCTCCTGATTCAGGATGCTCCCTGCCCAGGTGCCCTTTGTCTCAGAACTCCAGGAAACACTTGCTGCAGGAATTTCATCCCAGCAGCAAGAGAGAACAGGTGAGAAGGGAAGCAGGGAAGGGCTATTTCCAAGACTGATGCAATCCCTTGGGGGTGCAATGAGCCCAGACTCCTCCTTGACAGTGCACTACAAACTGTGGGTTATACAGTCCCTGTGACATGTCTGAAATCACAAATCCTCCTACAGGAGCAGTTCTTGTCTTCTACTAGACAGGACAAGGGGAAATGGCTTTAAACTGCCAGAGGGCAGGGATTGATGGGATGTTGGGAAGAAATTCTGCACTTTTAGGGTGGGCAGGCCCTGGCACAGGGTGCCCAGAGCAGCTGGGCTGCCCCTGGATCCCTGGAATTGCCCAAGGTCAGGTTGGATGGGGCTTGGAGCAGCCTGGCACAGTGGATTCCTGGGTTGGAATGGGATGGTCTCACACAAACCATTGCAGGATTCTATGATTCCCCTGGCCAAGGTGACCTGTGAGAGCCTGGCTGCTCTTTCTGCAGGCTGGGCCAGAGCTGCAAGGGGTGGCTGAGCCCACACACCCCTCACCCAGTGTCCAGATCAGCCAAAAAAACCTCCCTCAGTCACATGGGAAACCAAATAACATCCTAAAATCCAAACTGAACACAAAACTCCACGCTAAATCCCAGCTGCTGGGTTGTTTGAAAGCAAAAAGAAAGCAATCACTGAGGTTTCACAGACTGTTCTAAAAGTGGAAATTTATGAAGAGAAAAGTGATCCAGTAAGTCCCAGTTTTAGGCTTTTTTCTTTCAATTGCTCAGAGTTAAGACTTTCAGAGCTTTTCTTTCCCCTGAAGCCCTGATTGAGGGAGAAATGGGTATTGACCACCAAATTCAGCACCTCCCTGCTACTTGTACACATCAGAGACTCCTGTGACCCAGCAGGTATTACACACATCCCTTTCTCCAGCCCCTTTGGAGCAGCAGCCTCCAACTCCAGAGCAAACCCAGCCTCTTCAGAGCACATTCACCACAGCTGAACCTTTCCTGTGCTATTGCACCATTTCTTGGATGAAGAAAACCCACCCTACTCTTTCCACCTCAAGCTGATTTCCAGATTGAATCCCCATCAGCCACTTGGCTCTGCTTAAGGACCTTATGGATGTCCAGAAATGAATCTTGGTGCATCACAGCTCAGAGAGAGATGAGCCATCCCAGAGCCCTGGGGACACTGTCCCAGAGGCTGCCAATCCCCACAGCACAAGAGACAGCTAAAAACCCCAAAGAAAACCCCAAAATAAACTCAATCCACCAATCCAACCACACCACAGGCACTTCCATGCAGTGTTGCTTTGTCAGCAGCAAGCTGCCATCAGCAAGAAATGCACCTCTTTTCCTCCTTCCCATTAAAAGAGAGCCTTCTTCTTTTTTTGGTTGTCCTTTATTCTAGCCCTTGTCCTTGGCAGGATGCAGATACCTTGGCCTGGGTAACTCCCATAAATTCCTCAAATTTGGGCTGAGATTATATCTGTGGTTATTAAAGAGTGACAATAAACCTTATCAATTCAAGAGTGAATGCAAAAGGAATAAGGGAAGGATTTTCCTAGGAGTGAAAGTGCAAGAAATTCATAACCAACTTAATACCTGTACCAATAAGAGACACTCATGATGAACCTACTTTAAAACCAGTTTGACTCTTTCTATAAGGAAAAAAGAGGAGAAAAGGGAGACCCTGAGGGTCTCAGCCCTGGCCTTCCATCTCCTCACCCCAGGTACTTCTCATGCAAAAGCCCTGCTTCTCTTTCAACTCCACCCCTTGCCAGAGACATAACCCAGGCTCCTCAGGTTTTGGGACACCTGTGTGTTCTCTCAGATGAGGATGTTGTCCCATGTGTCCCTCGTGTCCCCTCACAGACATGTCCACAGGCTCCCTGCAGCCTCCCTTCTGCCGTGCCTCCCAAATGACTGATGAGCCTGCACGCTGTTTTTGAGCAGCTCACGTGCCAGGCAGGATGACAGACCTTGGGAACCTGGGCATTAATCTGGAGATTTATAGTCAAATCTGTCACGCCTGGGGAAGCTTTTTTCCCCCCCAAGAACTCTGCCTGAAGGTCGCTTTTCCCTGGGCAATAAGCTCCAAGAAACTTTCTCAGCCACCTTGGCCCCCACCAAAGGGAAAGCAGGGGATGGGGATGGCCACCAGATAATGGGCCCAGCCTCAGGGCACACATTTCTCCTGTATATTATTATTATTATTATCTATTCTTATATATTCTCCTCTCCCCACTGAGGCTCTTGACAGACACAGGAGGAGCTGCTGAAGAACTAGTCCAGATATTTAGAGGTGCAGTGAGTCTTGGAGCAAGCAGAGGGAAAACACATTCTGGGAGCTGCCACGGGCTGGGTGGCAATTTCAGGCCAACAACTAAAGAAAAAAATCAAATCAATCTGCCCAAACCAGGATGAACTGGGCAGCTGGATAACAAAACTGGAGGCAAACCCCACCATGCACATGGATGAGAGCCAGGACCACAGGCAGTTCCCATCTGAACCTCCCGGGATGCCCCAAAAGGATGCTCTGGGATGAGCTGGTTTCCAAGAAAGGCTCTTCTCTGCACATCACCTTCCTGTGGGAGCTTCCCAGGACGTGCCTAAAAGCCAAGCCCTTTTCTCAAGGCCCCAGACACCCCAAACAGGAGGGTGTCTGTCAGGAAGGATCCCTTTGACAAGGCAAGAGCTCTTCTGTCCTGCTCCAAGGCATCAGGGCGGGCTGGTGGCGCACGTGCCGCTCGCGGCTTCGCCGGCAGAACAGATCAATTCCGACAAGGAACACTCCTGAGGTTTACAGGCAGGGCAACGTGAATAAAGCCAGTGAATCATTTATTCAGTCAATTTTAGCCATCCCTAACAACGAGCTGTCTGACAGCAGACCACAGATTTCTCTAGTGTATTCTTATTTAAAGCAATAATCCCTGTGGATAATTCTTAGACTCCGGCTTGTTTAGAAAGCGCAGACTATAAAGATGTTTCAGAGGGATAAAATGTTCATTGCACCCTTTCTTCCCTTGTCTGATCCAGTCTGTCACATCAAGTTTACAAGCCAAACAGGGATAACTCCAAATCAGAAATTTGCTGTCTTTTAGCACTCTTGGCAACATCCATGGAAAGCCCCTGCCTGTGACCTGAGCAGGAAGATGACCTGCACAGCACCAAAGGTATCTGCTTACAAAAATTGGCTCCCCACAAACATTTGCAACACTTGGCCAGCTTGTCACAGAACCAAAGACGAGAGAAAGACTCCCTAGAGTGAGTCACAAAGCTGTGGATGGTGACAGACTCACTGCTTCACTGTTTGGTGCTTTCCAGGCTGGCTTGTGTAGTAAAAGGTAGGGAAAGGAACAGGGATAAAACACACTAAAGAGTTTCAAGAGCAAACACTCCACTACAACCTCCCCTTCAGGACAACAGGCATTCTTTTCTTTCCCAAAGACTTCCTTTGCACATCCTTTCAAGCTCTTCTCCTCTCTCCTCACGGGAGCAGCCAACACCTGCTGCACAGTGCATCTCCCCCATGCAGCTCCTTCCCTGCCTTCCCACAGCATTCCCGTGCTCCAAGGAAGGCAGCAGAGGACCACACACACATTCCCACGTCCCTGCAGACAGAAGCCACTCAGGTGACAAACACATGTTGGGCCAAGAAGAAAGGGAGAGCAGAGAGGAGGCAGATTTGCAGGCTCTGATCCCAGGCGCCTGACCCCCTCCTCTCCCTCGTTATGGATGAGGTAAATTAGCTGTGACACTCATTAGCTGCAGCTCCTAATTAGTGAAAATTAATATTGGTTTTGATAGAAGTGTTGGCTGAATCTCTCCCAGGCAAAGGCATTATTGACCTTGTTATCCTGTTTAATAGCAAGTTACATCACAGAAACTACTTTTTGTGGAGTCGACGGATTGCAGCCACCTCCCACCCTCCACAGCTCCCCTTCCCTTCCCTGCCAGCACCAAGGGACAGATCCAGCCCCTCCCAGAGCACCCTCAGCCCCATGGGCACCTGCACCCATGCCTGGCAGCATCCCATGCCTCCCCATCCCTGCAGGCACCCCAAAATCCCAAGCCCGATCTGACTGATGGTCCCTAGTCCTCCATGTCCCATTCCAACACCCATTGTCCCAAGAAACCCCAGACTCACCAGAGGAACTGCTCACCACCACCTCTCCCCACAGTTCAAAAGAAGAAACAAAGGGGAAGAGCTGCAGTGCAATGGCAGTGACTGTTTAATAAGGACAGAAATAGGAGCAGCATTCCTTGACCTCTGGGATCCCCATCCTTGGAGCCTGGGAATCCCATGGTGGCAAAGTAACAGACACCAGTAAACAAAAGGAAAATATTTGCTACCAAAGTGATGCACAAAAGCCCCACCACAGTGCATTATTCACACATTAATAACAATAAAGGTGTCAGGCTGCCAGAGAAGAAGTGAATCTCGTTCAGAGCACAATTAGGGATGCCATTATGCAACCACCTGGGGCCACTTGCAGTGGGTTTTTTGGAAAACAGGGATGAGCCCCTCCCTGGAGAAGCCACTGGCCCAGCCCTGCCTTGTCACCCCCCTCCAGCCAGGACACCCCAAATACTGACACTGCATCTTGTTCTAAAGAGGCTGAATGCAGATCTGTGACAGGAAAACTTCTTTTAAAGAGCATTCCTCCACTCCTGGGAGCAGCATCCCTGTGAAAACTGTCCCTCTGCCTGCCTGGATGATACCCCTGGGTACTAAGAGCAAACTTTTTTGCTGGTCCTGGGGCAAACTTCTGCTTCTGGGGGCTGGAGGGGGAACACCACCACTGGAAAACAGGTCCTCCAACAGATCCCAGCTGATTTTACAGTGGGATGCCCACCAAGCACAGCAATTTTGGCTTTTGAGATGAACTAACCAGCAAAATAAAATAAAAATTACACCCCCACCTTACAACTTGGAATGCAACATCAAGCTCCTGATTTAAAATCCATGGAGACCTCCCCTCTCTCCTAGAAGACACCTTTCCCACCTCTATCTGCCACAAACTGCCTGTGGAGCATCTCAGCACCAGTGAAGCTCATTCTCCTGCCAGTGCTCTGTGAACTTTGAGGATGCTGCCAATTTTTACAGCTCCAGGAGATCATCCTGTTGCAGTGCAGTGAAACCAGCTTGGAATTCCACCTCCCCAATACAGAGCCTTAATTTCTGACTCTTTCCCCCACCCCACCAAAGCAGGTGGGCAGTGACTTCTGGCTGAGGCTCTCTCAAGCCCTCACTCCTCACTCTGAACCTCATGGGAAGTGCAGGCAATTTTTCCAAGGCAAAGAACAACTTGCAGATCCTGGGAGATGTTTTTCCCCCCACCCTTTATGGCTCTAGGAAAGCTGCTGGGAGCTCCTGGAGGCAGGATGCTGCTTTCTGTGTGGTCCCCTCACTTCTTGCCTCACCACCCCACGACACCTCAGTGCTCCTTGGCAGGGAAATGCTGCTTTATCCGGCAGGATGTGTTTAATCTGATGCTGCTGTCGTGTGGGAAAAGGTGCATTTCCAGAGGCAGGGCTTTCTGCAGTGCTGTTACTTATTTTACAGTCTTCTGCCACGTCTTATTCCTTCCCCTCTACTTCCCAAAATCATTAGTAACAACCATTAATCTCTGCCTGGGAGGATGCTCCTCACTTCTCTCCATACCCCGAATTTTTTGGCTCCCTTGGACTTTCTGTATTTCAAAAATCTTTTCCCCCTCTCTTCTTTCCAAATTAACTGCTTGAAACCAAAACAGCAGAGCAAGTAAAGCCACTGCATCACTGTTCATGAAAGGATATTACATTCCACAACACCAGCTCTCACCTCAAAGCTAATAATCAATTAGAAAGGAAAAATAAAAAGGTTTTTCTGGATTCAGGTACCAAATCACCCTCCTAATTGCTCACAGGCAGCGAGACAACCTCTGTGATACAACACCAGAGCCTCGACAGAGCAGGCACCTGACAAAGCCATGCAGATGAATGGAATAAAATTGAGTTACTAACCATTAAATGTCAAGTGTTTGAAATCTTTCCCCCTCGTGTACCCAGCAATATTAATAAATCTTTAGGAGAGGGAGTGCACGGAGCTGTTTCACTGCTCTGGCCAGCGCTGCACACGCAGCAGATGTTTCCACACAGTTGTCCAACAACCCTTTCTTTCCCCCCCCCCTCCCCAAGTGGCTACAGTTAATTCAAAAGCCATCAATGTACCAAGCAGTTTGACAGGAGGAACCAATTTACCAACTCCCCCTGCCAATCAAGCACATTAAGCCATTCAGAGGCAGGAGCCTGCAATAAATCAGTTTAAAAGCCGGGAGATGGGGAGGGGATGGAGTCGTGTGGCAACACTGAGGCGACCCTAACCCCCCAAAATCATGGAAAAGGGGATAAAACAAACTGCCCAAGAGGTGGCCCTGCCACCCAGGCAATCAGCACAGTGTGCCATGTGCCAGTGTCCCAGCCCCACGCACAGGATGCTCACTGGGACAGCAGCACGTTCCTGTCCTGGCATTTCCCAACAGCGGGAGCTGCATCCCACAGTCTCAGCACTGGTGTATCCCTTTCCAGAAGGGCTCTCTTCCACCTGCCTATTTCCACCCTGGAATGTGGCAGTTTTCCATAATGGGCACTCACTGAGTAAAAAACTTCATGCTTTAATTGCTCTCATGACTTTGACACATTGAAAAGAAGTTGGACCTTCCTTAACTCTTTGCTGTTGTTGTTTTTTCCCCTCAGCATTTTTTTGGCTTGTTTTACACCAGTAAGCAACAACCATCAACTGGAGGTGATGGAGGCAAATAGTTGGAATTTTTTTTCTTAAAGAAAAGGACTTCCACAGTGCCCAATTAGAGGAAGTTTTAACTGAAAGGGTAATTTCCCCACTAGCCTGAAAATTCTATAAAAAGAGCCATTGAGGGTGTCATGGCATGGTTTGGGTTGAAAGGGAGCTTGAAGACTGTCTTGTTCCACCCCCTGCCATGGATAGGGACACCTTCCACTATCCCAGGTTGCTCCAAGACTCATCCAAGCTGGCCTTGGACACTTCCAGGGATGGGGCAGATCCAGACTGCAGAGATCTCAGATGTGCCAGCATCAGAAGCAGGGATAAAGGAGTCAGGGGCTGTTTCTTCTTTTTGAAGCTCACACAACCCAAACACACAAATACATCAAGTTTCTGATCTGGCAAAACACACAAGCATGTTCATCACCATTTGCAATCAGAGCTTTTTTTTTTTCTGATAGTGAAATCACACCTCACCTTCTCACCACAAATAAAATTATGAGTGTATGCAAATGCAAGTATTTCCCTCCAGCACAGGCAAATACCCTTGGCTAATAATATTCCCTAAGAATATGAATACCTCCACAAAGACACACAGATACATGTCTCCTAACTTGACTATATACATGCATATACATCTGTGCTTTTCCCCCCTCCTCGTGTTTTTCTCTTTGTTAAGCCTGACTCACATTATTATCCCTGCTCTTTATGAGTTTTGCCACCCATGTGAATGCCTCCAATCAGCCTGGAAGGCCCAATTTACCTGAGCTGGGACAGTGCTGACACCCAAGCCCAGGCATTCCAGGGTAACAAGGAACAGGGCACAGCCAGTGAGAAGCCAGCCCGCAAATGAAGCTGCTACAGACAGCCCTGCACAGATAATTA
>VWYE01021134.1:0-22152 GCA_013398995.1 Alaudala cheleensis | reverse complement strand
CCCCCTCTCTTCTTTCCAAATTAACTGCTTGAAACCAAAACAGCAGAGCAAGTAAAGCCACTGCATCACTGTTCATGAAAGGATATTACGTTCCACGACACCAGCTCTCACCTCAAAGCTAATAATCAATTAGAAAGGAAAAATAAAAAGGTTTTTCTGGATTCAGGTACCAAATCACCCTCCTAATTGCTCACAGGCAGCGAGACAACCTCTGTGATACAACACCAGAGCCTCGACAGAGCAGGCACCTGACAAAGCCATGCAGATGAATGGAATAAAATTGAGTTACTAACCATTAAATGTCAAGTGTTTGAAATCTTTCCCCCTCGTGTACCCAGCAATATTAATAAATCTTTAGGAGAGGGAGTGCACGGAGCTGTTTCACTGCTCTGGCCAGCGCTGCACACGCAGCAGATGTTTCCACACAGTTGTCCAACAACCCTTTCTTCCCCCCCCCCCTCCCCAAGTGGCTACAGTTAATTCAAAAGCCATCAATGTACCAAGCAGTTTGACAGGAGGAACCAATTTACCAACTCCCCCTGCCAATCAAGCACATTAAGCCATTCAGAGGCAGGAGCCTGCAATAAATCAGTTTAAAAGCCGGGAGATGGGGAGGGGATGGAGTCGTGTGGCAACACTGAGGCTACCCAGAACCCCCAAAATCATGGAAAAGGGGATAAAACAAACTGCCCAAGAGGTGGCTCTGCCACCCAGGCAATCAGCACAGCGTGCCATGTCCAGTGTCCCAGCCCCACGCACAGGATGCTCACTGGGACAGCAGCACGTTCCTGTCCTGGCATTTCCCAACAGCGGGAGCTGCATCCCACAGTCTCAGCACTGGTGTATCCCTTTCCAGAAGGGCTCTCTTCCACCTGCCTATTTCCACCCTGGAATGTGGCAGTTTTCCATAATGGGCACTCACTGAGTAAAAAACTTCATGCTTTAATTGCTCTCATGACTTTGACACATGTGAAAAGAAGCTGGACCTTCCTTAACTCTTTGCTGTTGTTGTTTTTTCCCCTCAGCATTTTTTTGGCTTGTTTTACACCAGTAAGCAACAACCATCAACTGGTGGTGGTGGAGGAAAATAGTTTGATTTTTTTTTCTTGACGAAAAGGACTTCCACGGTGCCCAATTAGAGGAAGTTTTAACTGAAAGGGTGATTTCCTCACCAGCCTGAAAATTCTATAAAAAGAGCCATTGAGGGTGTCATGATATGGTTTGGGCTGAAAGGGAGCTTGAAGACTGTCTTGTCTCCTCCTGCCATGGACAGGGACACCTTCCACTATCCCAGGTTGCTCAAGACTCATCCAAGCTGGCCTTGGACACTTCCAGGGATGGGGCAGATCCAGACTGCAGAGATCTCAGATGTGCCAGCATCAGAAGCAGGGATAAAGGAGTCAGGGGCTGTTTCTTCTTTTTGAAGCTCACACAACCCAAACACACAAATACATCAAGTTTCTGATCTGGCAAAACACACAAGCATGTTCATCACCATTTGCAATCAGAGCTTTTTTTTTTTCTGATAGTGAAATCACACCTCACCTTCTCACCACAAATAAAATTATGAGTGTATGCAAATGCAAGTATTTCCCTCCAGCACAGGCAAATACCCTTGGCTAATAATATTCCCTAAGAATATGAATACCTCCACAAAGACACACAGATACATGTCTCCTAACTTGACTATATACATGCATATACATCTGTGCTTTTCCCCCCTCCTCGTGTTTTTCTCTTTGTTAAGCCTGACTCACATTATTATCCCTGCTCTTTATGAGTTTTGCCACCCATGTGAGTGCCTCCAATCAGCCTGGAAGGCCCAATTTACCTGAGCTGGGACAGTGCTGACACCCAAGCCCAGGGTAACAAGGAACAGGGCACAGCCAGTGAGAAGCCAGCCCGCAAATGAAGCTGCTACAGACAGCCCTGCACAGATAATTAAGGCTCATAAAGCCATCCCAGACATTAAAAAAAATCACCCCAGCCCTCATTACCAAACTCACACATCTTTCTCCCTCTCCCTGGAAAGGGCCTGGCCCCCGTGCCAGGGCTCAGAAGGTGGCGAGATCAAACCTCAGGATGGTTTGATGAGGCACTTGCCAGGAGCAAGGTTACCCTGGCATGTTAATGAGTCCATATTGCAAATACACTTTCTTCCTTCTCCCTCTTCCCCTTCTTTAACATAAGCATTAATGTTACTGCCTATTAGCAAAGCAGATATGAAAGTTTAAGTGATTGATGAAGTGATTAATTTAATGACGCAGGGTTAAGGGTTTGGGTGGGAGTGGGGCTTTTTTTTTCAAACCTTAAGTTTCCTGATGTTGGGAATAACTAATTTTCTAGCCTTAAGTTTTCATTAAAGATGCTGTACTTTCTGCAGCTCAACAAGTAATTTCATCAATGGGCCTTCAAATGACAGAAAAAGGGCTTGAGCTGGGAGAGCTGAGATCCCCTTCTGAAGCTCTCCTCAAATATTGCTGTTCATTAGGGTCACCACACACTTAGCAACGAGGCTGATCCTCTGAAGAGCACTCAAGAACCCTGAAAATTCAGTTTTAGGCAGTAAACAGCCATTGGGTGATAGATAAACACTGAAGAGGAAGGTGAGGTGGCCACAGCCTCCCTTTGTGAAGGAGAATCTCAGCAATGGCCACAACGAAGCTCGTGAAGCAGGTTCAAAAACACTCGATCACCATCACAGCCAGAGTCTGGCATATTCCTCTGGAATTACCCTTCCTAAAAGGCCACATCAATTCTGCCTGCTGCACACAGGCACCCCACGGCTGTTTGCCTCCTGGGCAGCCCACCCAGCAAGCAAACCAAGGAGTTTAGGGTCCTCCAGTGCTTGCCAACTCCCCTTATTTCTGTCAGATTAATAACAAAAGCAGCTTTGTGGGTATTTTTACCATTATGAACCACAAGCTCCTGTGTCAGTGCCAACACACCTGGTCCCCAAGTTGTGTAACCAGCCACAGACCAAGTGCCACCATGCACTTGCCCACTTCCTTGCCCTCCCAGCTGGGGATTATTTACATGCAGCAGCCTGGTTTCACCAGCAGTTGAAGCTTATCAGGGACAATCCCACAGCACAGAGATGGGCAGCCTCCCTTGTCCTCTCACAGAACGGTTTGGGTGGGAAGGGACCCTTGGAACCATTTATTTCCAGCCCCCTGCCATGGGCAGGGACACCTTCCAGTATCCCAGGCTGCTCCAAGCCCTGTCCAGCCTGGCCTTGGACACTTCCAGGGATGGGGCAGCCCCATTGTGACTCCTACAAATCCACCTCGTCTTGCAAGCCTACCATCAGCTGGGCCTAAATGCTGGTCCAGCTGAAACCCAGCTTTGCAGAGTAGAAAAAAAACCCTTAACAAACAGATCTAAGCATGTAGTGTTGCTGTGCCTGGCACGGGGAAAGGTCTCCTGGCATTGAGCTCCCACCTCCTGCACACTCCCTTGCCTTCCTGACTGGGCAGCAGCTTTTCTGTGGAGCATTTCCAGAGCTGTGTCAGCAAACACACACAAACACACGCAAACACACACAAACACACGCAAACACACACAAACACACGCAAACACACACAAACACACGCAAACACACACAAACACACGCAAACACACACAAACACACGCAAACACACACAAACACACGCAAACACACACAAACACAGGGTCAGTTTTCCCACTAACAGCTCACCCGGCTGCGAGGAAGGCACTGACCCCCGGCTGGAACCCTTCCCCCGCCCCATACACCCAGTGTCCCTCCTACTGCCTCGCTCCCAGGAGACATTAATCCCAAACTTTAAAGCCATCCCGAGCCCCGCCCTCCTTGTTAACCAATTAGCACCTCAATAACAGCGTGCCTCTAGGGTACTTCGTGCTCTTGCCGCTGTGACTTTTAACCCCGTGGCGCACCGAGATTAATTTATAATTTTCTCTTTATCGCTTCATTTTGAGCAAGAGGGACTCAAGAGCAGGTACATCCCCCTTCCCCTCCAGCAACAGGGGGGAGGCACCAAAGGGAAAAGGGTCTGGTGGCTGTGCTCAGATGAACACAGTCCTCCACCCAAAGCTGTCCCACAGATGGCCCCCAAGCCTCATACAGGGATCCCCGAGCTCTGAAATGATTTAATCAGACCAGAAGCATGCAGAGATCAGAGAGCCAGCATTTTTTTTTCTGTCTCTTTCCTTCCAGTGCTGCATTTGGAGGGGCCCGGGGAGCGGGCAGATGCCGACAGCTGTGGGATCAAACGGGTTTAGCCCGTGCTCAATCCCACACTGATAACCGTATCTTCAGCAGCAGCTTGAGCAGCCCAGCATCCCCGGGGACCTTTGCTGGGTGCCAAAGCATCTCCCTGGTCCAGGACCAGAGCACGGCAGCAAAAGGCAGTGTTGGAAGAGATGACTGCCTTGGAAAGGACAGATATGGAGTGTGGAGGATGGAAGCCTTCCCTGGCTGGAGAAGAAAATCCCTCTGGCCTGCTCCTTGTCTAAGACAAAGAATTAAATAATCCCCAAATATCAGAGGCATGTGCTGCCTCAGATCCACGTGAGGAGTTACCACAGAGCACCCTGCCTGTGAAATGCCATGTTCCTCTTTAGTTTTCTTGTGAAATAATTGTGTCCCAGCAGGACCAGGTGTCACACACCAACCTAAACCCTTCGGTGGACACTGGCCAGCAGAGTACACCCACACCTCAGTGGCACTGCACTGTCCCTGGCTCCTCTTAGGCTGCAGCAGCCTCGGGGGCACAGTGGGAGCCACAACTCCACGGGCAGTGCCTGCTGCAGCCCATTCTGAAGTCAGTCTCATAAAGAGCAAGGTTCAGCTCTGCCTATTCAAATTTAGTGGAGAAATATCCCTGGTCACAGCGTTTGCCAGCTCAGCAAAAGCTGCACAGAGCAAAAAGAGGGCAGAGCAACCCATGAAATTCCCTGTCAGCCAGCCAGCCAGCCAGCCATCCATCCATCCATCCATCCATCCATCAGCCTTGCTCTCTGAGCACGGTGGGCCCTGGGATGGAGAGCACAGCCCAGGCCTCCTGGGAGAGCCCCAGAGCCAGAGGGAAGGAAAAGGGGGCTCTGAGCAGCAAACACAGCCCGGGTCACTGGACATGGTGCTGAGCCAGCACTGCCTGGGGCTGTCACTCCACACTGCTCCTGACCCTGGGATTGCTGCCTCGGGGGTTCTCCTTGACCTGTGCTATCCCAGGGTAATACGTGGGAGGAGGTGCTGAGGCAGCCAAATTTGGGGGACCTGGGGCTGAGCATCTCACCAGTCTCAGCAGGCATCCCAGGGAGCTGGTGAAAAGCTGAGAGCCTCAGCTGTAGACATCCCTGCCCAGGAATAAGTAATGGGATCAAACAGCAGGCAGCCTCTGCAGAAGTCCTGTGGGAGCCCAGCCTCCCCACCTGCCAGCTGTCCCAGGTGCTGTCACCAGCACATCCTCACACTCACATTGCCCAGGGAATGGTCAGCCCCTCCTGTGCCATGCACTGCTCAGCCTCAGCAGCTTTTACAGGGAACACCAGTCCTTCATGGAATGGTTTGGGTCAGAAGGGACCTTGAAGATCATCTTGGTAAAATAAAACCCCCTGCCATATTCAGGGGCACCTCCCACCAATTGCTCACAGCCCCGTGCAGCCTGACCTACGATCCACACTAAGTCCCTCTGCTGGTTTCAAGCAAGGCAGGAATTACCGAGGTCTGATATCCCCACGTGGGTGACCATGCCCTGACATGACAGGGCCTGAGGGCAAGGCCAAGTGCACGTTATCACCTCAAGTGCAGTGGATGAAGTGTTTCCCAGTCTTTAAAGACAACATTATTCCAGTGACGCTGAAATGTTATCGCTAGGATGGAGGGGAAGTGGAATTACACTCGTCTGAATGGCCTCTTTTGTCACGCACTTTGCGAGGCGTTGAGGCATGAAAGCTTTCAGAGAAACCTGGGTGAGTCCAGGCTAGGTGGTTATAAGGCTACTTACAGACCTGACATGATGGATCATCTTCATTTCCCCATTCCTGTCCTGCTCACAGCACATCCATTTGCTGGGCAATTAGACTCCAGTCATTACATTATGCTAAGAAGACGCTCCTTTGGCAGCAGCAGGGACCCCGACCAAGAGGAGCCTGGAGTGCTGCCTGCCCATTCCCACCTGCTGACAAATCCAGGGCTGCAGTGACCCCTGTGACAGCAGTGCCACCATCCCAGCTCACGTTACATTGCCAGGGCCCTCCAGCCACTCACCGGGCATCCAGAGCATCCCTTGCCCACAGCCCTCCAAAAGGGTCTGGGATCAAGTGAAATGGCCCTTGGAATTATTTTGCTGAAGGCAAGCAGCAGCAGGATAGAGATGGACAGTCCCTCTCCTGCACACTCCTCTCCCAAGGGCTGTTATCCACTGGGTACTCCCATGTTCCAAGTAAAACACGGGTGATCCAGCTGCTGGCAGCTGGCACAGGCTCTCCTGGGGCCCTGTCTTGCCCATGCCACCACAGCCCAAACAATCACCATCCCTTCCTCCTCCTCATCCTCCTCTCCAGGCATCTCCCTCCTCCTACAATTCCCTCCCCAGCACCTTCCTGGAGCTCCCGTCTCCGTCTCCCTCTGCACGTGTGTGTGTGTGTTTCCATTGCTTCTGGGTGAAATAACTGACTACAGGGTCAGTCCACCTGAAAATTGCTCTCCCCAGACCTAAATGAAACAGATGGGCATTGATGATGTTTTGGGAGAAATTAATCAGCCTGGACCGGCGGCAGCGCCAGCAGCTCCCTCGGCCCAATCTCTCCTAATGAATTCCGAGCTCTCTGTCTTAATAGCTCCTGACAAGACTAATTTACTCTTGTAAGTGATTAGAGGGGGAATGATCTCTTAATTGTTGCTTAAGATCCCTTTCGGCATGGCAGGCAGCAGGCAGGGAGCTGCTGGGTTTGGAGGGAGGGGATGCTGTGGGGAGGGGTGTTGTGGGGATGGGTGCTCAAACAGACCTCAAAAAAGACACAATTTTTTTTCTTTCCATGGAACAGGCACTACACAGTGTTCTGCTCCTCACAGTCAGGATCTCAGAAAGGTGTTTCCAGATGCTTTCTTTAAATTTTTTTTAAAAGTTAATCAACCTTAACTCAGAAAACACCTACCAACAGCAGGAAACACAGAAACAACTGTGTGTGTCAACACTTCCCAGGCTGACATTTCCCTCTGGTGCTTCTCCGGAAACAGAATCTCAAGGTGCCAATATTCTTAAGAGTCAATTATAGATATACACACAGTGTAATACAAAATTTAAAAAAAAAATGAAATGCAGCTGCCAAAGTAATTCCAAGAACAACTTGACTCACTGGAAAGCAGGCTGTAGGAAATCTCCCTATTTTCTGGCCAAATAGAAGTTCAGTCTAATTCCCATAAGGTATTTCAAGCTCAAGTACTTGGAGAGCAAGGTGCTCTGTGAGGAAGCGTTTCCATTAAGCTGTTCCCAACCAGCTCTCACTCCTGCTCCCTTCCCAGGGCTTCTCCTGAGGGTGAACTCTGTGCAGAGCTCAGCTGCCACACAGGAGCTTCCACATCCTGCCTGCTTGCTCAGACAGCCCAAAATCCCACAGGGGCTGCAAATACCTGGCCAAGGGGGACCCCAGCAGGGACAGAAGGCTCAGCTGGAAGCTCTGGTTGAGCTCAGCAGTCACTGGAGATCTCTGCAGACTCTTCCCAACCCTCAGCAGCTCTGGTAACGATGTGGGTGTGCAGTGAGAGCCCTTTCTGAAGGAAGTGCTGCTCGGGCTGCACGGCTGGAGGTGGGAGAAGGGACCTCCAGAGGCTCCATCCCAGCCTCCCAATCGATTGCTCCCACATTAAAGGCCAGTCACGAGCCCTGATTGAAGACCACAAGTTTAATGGACTGAGAGCCTGGGAAGGTGCCAAGAACCACCGGGTCGATTTCTGCATTTACTAAAAACTGATCCCCAGCTAAATAAAGAAAGAAAAGCACCATCTGTCAATCAAAAGAAAAGCATTCCTTTTCCATACTTTTGCATGGTGTGGTGGCAGCCTGGGCCCATCCCACTTACCCACAGGTGTGTCCTCGTTGATCAGCAGGTAGGTGTCAAAGAAGTAGTTGGTGAAGTATGGCAGGCGATTGCCCTGACCTGGGAAGAGCAGAAAACAAGGAGTTATTTCCCTGGCATGGGCCAGCAAGGCTGGGAAAGGCTTGGGAATGCTCACAGGGCACTGGGCTCGGGCTGGCAAAGGGTAAGCCCCAAGATGAGAGCTAGCAGGACAGAAAGCCCCATGAGGCCCCCCATAAAAGCTGGCAGGGGTGCCACTTCCCTCCACCAGCCTTTCCGGATTTGGTATTTTCCAAAAGGCAGAGGGGCGGGCGAAAGCCGACAGCACAGGGACCACGAGCATCAATTATTGGTTTAGCCCACGATTAATACCCTGGCTTTGTTCCCGTGGCTGAGAGCCTTTTGCCTTGTCAGCCACCCCAGCAAACCCCCGTGCTCCTTCCCTCTCCCATCAGCCGGCTGCCTTTCCCTCTAATTGCCTCCTTTCACCTTTAATAACCGGGCTCGCTCCTCTCCACTCCCGTTCTCACGGCGCTGGAAGCTCGCGAGCCTGCCCCTGGCCCGCAGCCTCATTAGGGGACAGAGGCAAGTGCAGAGCACGTAGGAGAGTGACAAAGGCAGCCTGAGCCAGGGAAAGAGTCAACCAGCAAAGATCTACTGTTCCCGGGCTGCAGGGAAAGAGGTGGCGGGAGAGGCACACAGTGATTTCCCAGGAAGGTTTGGCGGAGCGTGTTCAGCATCCCGCCTCAGGAAACAAGAACAGGCTTCAGCATCCTCCTTGCCTGCCAAGCCCTCAGAGGAGGGAGATGCTCCTGAGACCTTTCACACACAGGTCCCAGGTGTGCATCCCAACAAATCTGCTCCTGGGGACATGGGCACAGGATGGGGGAGCAGCTCGAGCTCCCCCAGGGCTCCCTCCATAAGAAGACTGGGATTTTTCAGCACTGCCCTCTTTCTTGAGGCACCAGGTTGGTTAAACACTCTGAGAAATGGGAAAGCACTGGAGGCAGCACTGTTGCAAAGGCACATTTAAATCCCAGCCTCTGGAGTTAAGTACCTGGAAAGAAAATAAAAAGGAACCTGACAAAATGGGTTATTTGAGAGCTAAGAGCATCTCCAGAGGCTTGGCAGCACACTTGTCACTGCCTGCCACGCTGGGGCCAGCAGGCTCCAGGAGGGGCAAATGAGGCTAAAACACCCCCAGCGGCCCTTGGCACACAGGACTCGCTTCTGCAAAACCTTTCTGTTTCAAAATACGTTTCTTAATATCACCAGCACGCTAAAAATAAGTTGCACTTTCCAAATCCAGCTGCAGCAGGTGCTGAGAGGCTTCCAAACCACCCAGCACACAGGATGTGTGTGCCCAGGGAGGAGGGAGAGCAGCACCTGAGAGCTGGGAAATGCTGAGGCAGGGTCTGGAGGCAGGGCACTGCTTTGGGCTGCAAATCCCAGGATAGAGGCTGGAGTTTCCTTCCACAACCCCCCAGTTATACCCTGGGATGTGCCACCCCTGTGACCCTCAACACAAGGCAGGGTCCCCCCAGCAGAGGAGGGACATGGACCTGCTGGAGAGACTCCAGAGGAGGCCATGAAGAGGCTCAGAGAGTTGGGGCCCCTCTGTTCTGGAGCCAAGCTGGGAAAGCTGGGAGTGTTCAGAAGAGAAGGCTCCAGGGGGACCTCAGGTGATGGAGGTCTCTGCTCATCTCCTGCAGCAGCCAGGCAGGAGCAGGGAGACCCCACTGCCATGCCAGAGCTGAACCATCCTCTCTCCCAAACACCACAAGCCCACTCAGGCTCCACTTGCCCTTTACATCCCAGCTCATTGCTTCACCAGGAGCTCTGCAAACCCTCTGGGAGGAGTTGCTCCATCACCTGCAGTGCCCAGGCTGTGTATGGCAGGACATCCATGTGCTGATCCCTATCCCAGGCACAGCAGCTGGGCCAGCACTTGCTTATCACAGAGATGGCACCCCAAGCCCTGGGCAGGGTTTAGGAGAGAAGGGCTGGAACGCTGCTGAGCTGCAAAGCCTCCAAATCCCTGTCTCCATGGGCTGCCTGTCCAAGGCTTTGCAGTTTGTCACCGCAAGGAAGGAGCAAGTCCCCAGCTGGGCAGGCAGGCCCCACCATCCCCATTCCAATGGGACAGACTGGCCAGTGTAAAGGACTTGCAGGACTGTCTTTTTTCCCTGATTTGTCCCCTTTCCAGAGCAGTGCCAGGGCAGTTACCCAGTGAGGCTCTCCTTGATCCAACACGACACCAGAGGGAGATTGACTGCGCCTGTCACTCACAGCTAATGTCATCCACTGACTGCTTAATCAGGCTGCCAATCTGGGCAAGCCATCTCCAGGCTTCAGGAGAGGGAAAAAAAGCCTTTATTCCAAAGGGCACAGTGCTATCAAATGGACTCACACTGGCTATTGTTTATCAGCAAGAGCCACACAGGCACCCTCTCCCCACTGCAGCACCCAGGGGGGTTAGGCCAGTCATGTAACAATCCCAATTTTCACGGGGCTTTGCTGTATATTTACATCTCCTATGCACCTTGTGATGGGCCAAAACCTGTCCCAAAAGGCACATTTTCTACACCAAAAGGCCATTGTCCCACCAGCTCCCTGCCACCAGCCCCTGTGCCAGAGCATCAGTGCAAAGAGCTTACTGTGGAGCCTCTTCTGGCCCACAGCCCTGCCTTTCCCCCCATCTGGAATTAGAAAAGAGGTTTTTGCAGCTTGGACAGGAGTTATTTCCCCCCCAGCATCTATTAAAGCACAGTTCAGGTCATCATTTTGCTGCTGAAAGCAGAGGGAGAACCTTGCCAGCAATATTCTGCTGCTGCTGCAGAGCTAACAAGCTTCTGGTTTACATCCCTGCCTGTGATCCCTCCCTCCAGCTTTCTTAAGGTTTTATTTATGTAAATTGACCTCATACCAGGTCCAGCACCAGCTTTGCTTTGGTAAATCTGCATCTGGAAGTTGCCAAGAGCTTTCTTTCCATTGAGATACACCAGGAGCATCTACCACTGCTGGGGTCACCAGCACACCCACCCTCTCCAAGGCTTCTTCCAGGGCCAGCCACTCTCTCCCAAAAAGGGCCATCTAATGCCACATGTGCAGTCAGTAAGGGCTGCAAGAAAATTGGGAACACGATGTGCAGGTGCCCACAATTTCATGGGATGAAGAGATGAAAGATCTGATGGAGACAGGAGATTTGCTCACCCCCACATCCCCCCAGCAGTGCAGCTTTGCATCTTCACCAGGAGACCACAAACACAGCAATTCCACCTTTGTACCTTGCAAACACGAGCCCCAAGCAGGGAGAGAGCAGAGCCAGACCTACCTGGAGAGACCAGCTCCAGGAGCAAGAGGAGAGGCAGGAAGTTTCCAGCAGCAGCCACGTGATGCTTCATGGTTCCTGTCAAAGAAGAGAGGCAGTGTCAAGTCCAGCAGCTGACAGACATGACCTTGTCTCCCTCAATCAGGCTCGGGGTGCAGCCCTGCCCCAGGCTGTGCCTTGGCTCCCTGATGCAGCAGGAGAACCCTCAGGACATCAATGCTGTGTTTCAAACCCCCTCTTGGAAACCAGGATTCACCTGATGGAGGGGGGCTCCATTTTTTCTTTTCTGCTTCCCAAAGCTCCTCTTCTGTGAGGGGATGAGCCCCAGTGATCTCCATGGCCCAGAGAGGAGCAGCCCCAGCTGGGATGAGCTGCTCCAGCACTGGAGCAAAGGAAGAGCTGCTGTGACCTGGGAGTGACAGCAGTGAGCTGCCAGCACCCGCAGTTGAGATGATTTGGCAGAGCTGCAAGGGAAGCTTGACCCAGAATCACTGGAGAGGCACCAAGATTTGGGAGTAGAGCCCCTGGAACCTCTCACACCACCTGGGTGGCTGCAGAGCTGGCACTGCCGGGGCACAGGAAACAGGGAGGATGCCAGGCATGCCCTCAGCCCTCTCTGCCTCCCAAATTTTCAACGCAGCACAGGGCTCCTCATGCTAAGGAAAGAGAATGAAACAGCACCAGGGAGTTGCCAGCACAGCCAGGCCCTCACTGGGTGTTCAGACCATCAAACCCAAAGCTTTTTCCAAACCAACCCCACCAAACCACAGCCAAGGGCCCCTTTACAAGCAAATTCACACACATGGGTTTTGAAACATTCCACCCTGGAGGCAAACATAAACCACATGTATTACACAGAGCACAGGGAAACCCCCAGAGGTTTCCTGAGGCTGACAGAACACCCCAGTGACCTGTCTCTGAAACTCTCCCTGTTTCCCTGGGTGCTGTGCAGGTTGTGGGGCAGTGGAATGTTTCCCCACCAGCTGAGGAGGGGGACAGCAGCAGCCCCAGGGCCAGGGAGAGGAGGTGACAGCCAGCTGAGCTTCCCCTCCCAGCATCCTGCTCTGCCCACAGCTGTGGGCAGCGTTATCCCAACCCAGCCAAGGGCGAAGGGCTCTGCCCCCCTCTTAGAGATTCATGGGAATTCCTCATGGATGCTCCTAAAGGAGCTCCAAAGCAATAGCTGCACCTATTTTATGTTTACTGGTGGATGTGTCAGAGCTGACAGCTCGTAACAACTCTGCCTCCACAGACAGGGCCTGAAATTCTAATTTCTGCCGCTATTTTGCTACGGAGAGCCTCTGGGATGAAGAGGTCTGTGCCTAGACAAGAAAAATGGTGCTGTGGTGTATTTTGTGCATCTTCAGGTATTGCAGTGCAAGCCTGAGAAGACATTCAGGTGTAATCATGCCCATCACCCCAGAAAACACAGGGCAGGAGAGTTTAAAACTCCACCCCACAACAAACTTCTGACTTCTGCTCGGTATCAGCAGAGCATCCAAAAGCCCAGTTTCTACACAAAAATGGGAGCTTTCCCAGGGGGCAGGCATCCTGACAAGCCCTTTAAATCCTTACATTTGGGCAACAAAAGCAGAATAAATTCTTGTGATTAAGAAAAACCACCCAACATCTCAATTTCCCCCCTGCTTTAATAGGTTTTGGGGAGGAGGAACTCTCAGACAACATCCTTGTTCCAGACCCCTGCACCCAGCATGGAATGCAGAGCCCAAGCTCTCGGTGCTGCAGCCAGAGAGTTCCTCTGAAATGGTTCCTCTGCCTTCTGCAGTGCCAAAATGCCACTGAGGAAAACAGTAACTTTCTTCTCAAACAGCACCACTATCAGCCCATATGAGCGTGAATTATTTCCTGGCTTCACAGCCCGTGTTTAAAAAGCAACAGGGCAGTGGAGGAACAATTTACGTGATGTAGAAATAAAGGCAGTTGACAGCATCCCCTTTTGAGTGTCATGATAAATCTAAATATTGGATATTCCAAGTCAGTCACTTCATTATGTAAGTAATTGCCTGAAATGTCATTTTGATTTTTCTCCGTCTTCATTAACATTGCAGCTCTTCACTGGTTCTTCGAGATGGTTCACTCAAATACTGCAAATTTAAGGAATGGGATCGAGGAGCCTCTGGGGAGAGCTTAAAAAATTGTGACTAAGAGCAGACTCAATTGCACCTTGTGCCTGAACGAGGCTCTTTGGAGGAAGCACTCGGTGCAGTTTCCAGCATGAAAATGTCTCTGGCCAGGGCATCCCTGGGAGCTCAGGTGCTGTCTGCTCCTGGCTGCCAAAGCACTGAGGGTAAAACCAGAGGTTTCCCCTTCCTCTGGCAGCTGCTCCCAAGGCACAGGGAGAAACGAGCTGAGGAAACACCACAGTGCAAATCCGGGGCTTCAAAGTTCAGCAAGCAGCTCAGGTCAAGCAGAGGTTTTTTCAGCCTGCTGCCTCCAAATGCCTCCTCTTTCCCAAGCCTGAACAGCACTGCTGCATCCCTGAACAAGGCAAACCCCACTGCTCCATCCCAGCCACCTCAGCTCCATGGAACACCCCCACTGCTCCATCCCAGGCCATGGGCTGCTCTCGGGGTGCCCCAGCAGTGCCTGCCAGGCTCTGCACCCGGGCTGGTTTGTTTTTGGGTGCAGAGCTGGGGTGCTCACTCTGCACACACACAGGATGTGCCATGACCCCTCCCTGCTGGAGCTGCCGTTCTGCAGCCCGGCTGGCAGAGCCGCTGGCATCTCCACACATCCCCTGAACCCCTGTGCCCTCGCCCCCACACCTGGCCCTCCCTTCCCCAAACGGCACCACGATGCTGAAGGCTCAGAATTTACAGCCCCAGCCTCTCCGTGCAGCCCCGGGGGCGTGGAGAACAAACCGCAGTGTAAATCAAAGCGCCTCCCGAACGGCTGCCACGGGAGGGACCTGGGTGTGCCTGCCCAAAAACACCCCTTTTCCTGCAGTGAAACACCAGTGGTGTCCCCCAGAGTGGGACAGCTCTGTCCCCACACGGGATTTGGTGTGGGAGGTGGGGTGGAAGTGCCTGAGGTGTCACCGGGATGCTCCCACATCCATCCGGCTGCTGGAGCACCCCTCTCTCCCAGGATTCCTCCATCACTGAGGCCACCTTGGAAGAACAGCCAGGAGATGGCCCAACAAGGACCACCACCAAACACACATCCCAAAAACCCACCCCTGGGATCCCCTTTGGCCAAGCACAACATTTAACACCACTCCTCACACCAAAAACCCAGCCTCTCCTGCTTCCCCAGCCCTCAGCTCCTCAAAAACAGCACTGCCAGAAATGCACCTTTCTCCTCATTATTGCCTCTTGGCCAGGGCTTCACAATAAGTAGGATTCAAAAGGAAAAAATTACAAGTTAATTCTGATTTTTTTTTTTTTATTCCCACCCCCATATTGGCATGAGCCATACCCAAATCATAATTCCCAAAAATAACGAATTGCAGAACAGGGTAATCAGAAGTAAATTGATATTGATAAATAAGCTTTTCTCCCGTGCAGTAGGTGGTTTATTTTAATCTAATGAGTTTTATATTTTCTGAGCTTTCAGATTCCATGATGAAGAGCCGTCCACGCTAGAATTACAAAGCACTTTGAAATATTGTAATTTTATGGCTCATTTTGTCAGGACTCTTGAAAATGAGATTTGTTCCCAGTGAAAAAATTTGTGCCCCCCCCTTTTTTTTTTCCCCTTTTTTTCTTTCTATTCCCTGCAGCGAAAGGAAATAAAATTTCCCTGTTAAATAAATACAGGCCAGGATATTGGTGTGCACATGGGAGGGGGAAATGGATGCCCACAGGGAATAAGGGGCACAGCTGCTGGCACCTGCCACGACCCACCTGAGGTGGTGTTTGCAGGAGAAAAGAGCATGGAAAATCCTCTCTCTTCTTCCTTCACCCCAAAATCAAAGCTGAGGTTGGACACAGGGGTGTTTTCTCCCCACAAAGCTCTGCACTTCCCAGCTGGGCTACTCAAACCTTTCCTCTTGCAGGGAAAAAGCTGGAGCTGTTCCTTATTGACAACTACCAACACCCAAAAGTTTCCCTCACTTCCAGCAGTTTACTCATTTTAAAACAAGGACAGGAGTGGAAGCATTTTGGTTGGTGCTTCCAGACATTTGCTTTCCCACAGGAAACAAACATTAGCTGCAAAATGACATTAAGACATCCTTTAACGAAAAACCCAGGCCCAGAAGGAAATGTCATCTTGAGACTCCTCAGTCCTTACAGGAAGGCTGTGCCTGGGTTGGAAATGACATTGGTTTTCCAAGCCCCTGCCACAGGATAATCCCAATAACTGCCCAGCACTGCATCAGCAACACACAAACCTTTCACCACAACTGTGGCATCTCCAAGGAAAAGCCAATTAATGCACCCAACTCATTTTCTGCATCCGTGGGATGCTAAAGTGAGACACCCTGAGAGCTTTGGGAAGAGAGTCTTCATTCCCTGCTGCACCAGTCACTGCCACCCACCCCTCCATGGTGAGGGCAGCATCATTTTTGGGGACAGAGAAGTAGGAATTCCTGATTTCTTTCCTTTTGAGTGGGGCAGCAGTGGCTCTACAGAGCCTCCAGCACTGGTTGCTAGTCACCACCAGCATCATAGCAACCATTTTCCATCACAAAACCTCTCTCTGCTGGAGCAGCAGCTCCTGAGCTGGGAGGAAGGCTGGGATGGGGCATGGAGACCAAGCCAACAGGATCCTGGGCTGCACCAACACATGGGAGCCACACAGCAAAGCTGTGGAGCAGATGATGCTAACATGGGATGAAAAGGTGGAAAAGCAGCCAACAGCAACAGAGCTTGGCTTAAAGGAGAAAGAGAGGGAGGAAGAAAAGGAGGAGGGGGAAGAAGGGTGGGAATTCTTGCTTCAGGAGGAAGTGGGAAGCTGAATGCAGTGAAGTGACACACACAGTCTGGTCTCACAAGACAGGAGCCTCTCTCCAGGCTCTTAGGAAATCTACAGGAATGGACAAAGTGGCAGATGTAAGGATGCTGAGGGCCTGACTCCCAGCCTGCTCAGGAATGGGATGCCAGACACTTCCTTCATTGTGCCCTGCCTGGGAGGAGGCAGCAGCCTTGGCTGGGCTTCCAAGCACTGCCCTCAGAACGATGCAGGACAAGTGTCCAACCTCCTCAGGCTCCCACACACAGTCCCTGAGAGTGTCTGTGCTGCTGCACCCAGCAGTGCCTACAGATCCTGGGGGCTCCTGCCTGCTCCCAATCCAGGCACATGAGTCCTGCTTGTTCAGGGGGGTTTGAAGGGAAAGGAGAGGACAAGGTGTGTGTAAAGTGGGATTAAAGGGGAAAAAAGCATGTGCTGGAAGGGACTGCCTCAGCACCTCCCTCCTTGCCACATGCAGCTGCAGCTTTCAAGGCAAGGATCCCCTTTCTGCAGCAGGGTACAGGCTCTGCCCCAGAACATCCCCCCACAACAGCAATAAAGGCTTTTGCATCAGCCTCAAGAGCAAGTCACCAGCCTCAGAACCACCAGCTCTTCCCAATCAGTCACCAAGCTGCATTTTAAAGCCCTGCCAAAGGAGATGGGTGAGTTATTGAATTCTATCTCCCTTGGCAAACACTCAGCAGACACCGCTCCAAGCCCAGGGGTGTGTGAGCACCTGGGATTTTATCCCATCTCCCTGCCTCCAGTTGCCCCAAAGCTCCAGGCTGGGAGTTTGCAACACTAAAAAGAAGCAGCAAGGCTGTTTTGTTCAGGGCTGTGGTAACTGGAATGGCAGATCTTAAAACCAGAGGGAAAAAGGGATGCTTCAGAAGAAGGGTAAAAAAAAATACATCAACCATAGGAAAACCACAAAAAACCTTCCCACTGATGAACCAGAGCTGCAAAGGCTCTCAGGCCATTTCTTGCCTCATCCAAATCAAGAGGGAAGCTTTGCTGCTTTCACACAAAGCTCACTTCCAGCAAGAGGCACTTTGCTGCTCCAGACCTCTCCGAGGCCCGCTGGCTGTTCCAGCTAATAAAAGGGAAGCTCTGCCTGACAGAGCAGCACCGTGGCCATGCTGGGGATAATCACTGGCTGCCTGGAATTGTAGGAGCAGGGAGAAAAAGTACAGACAGCACAGGGAAAGGAAGATGGGGATAGTCAGGAGGAACCCCCTCGAAATCCCTCAGTCCCAAAGAGCAGCCTTGGAGAGCAGGGATTGAGTGGAAAGACAGAGGCACGCAGCAGGGATGGAGTTATTTGGATTAATGACAGCAGTGCACCACCAGTGACAGGCTGGCTCATGTGAGCCCTCCTGAGACCCCAGATGTGGCTGAGGGCCCTTGAAGCTCAGTCCAGTCCCTCTCCTACATGCCCTTTCCAAAGGAACAGCATGCTCAGGCACACAGCTCAATGTCCATCAGGAATTTGCCCCCAGTGACTCTCTCCTCAGCACACATCAGGCAGGACCTCTTTCTTCCCAGGAGAGCAGTTGTTTTATCAAACACATAGAGCAGGGCAAAGCAATGCAGGCTCTGGCAGAGGCTCTGAAGGGACAGCACAGCCCTCCCACACCCACAGCAGCTCCCAGCCCAAGCCAGGTCCTTGGTCCCAGGACAGGAGTTCAAATGGATGCTGCCAAAGTGACACCGTGTGCCAGGACTGCCCCTCTGCTCAGGGGGTACTTTAAAGACCACGGGCAGGGACACCTTCCCCTATCCAGGGCGCTCCAGTCCCATCCAACCTGGCCTTGGACACTGCCAGGGATCCAGGGGCAGCCACAGGGCCTGCCCACCCTCACAGTGAGGAATTCCTTCCCAAAATCCCATCTAATCTTCACCTTCACCGACTCAAAGTCACCAGGACCCACGAACAATTATTTCCTGCCCACACTGAAACTTCAAGCTGAGCACAGCCCATGGATAACTGCTGCTCCAGCCCCTGGTCTTTACCAACCCCTGGCAAGACCCAGGACATCTGCAAGATTTGGGTCTTAACCACTGGAATTCCCACTTTCTCCCTGTTTCAGATGCAGAATCTACACACTGAAATGGAGTCAGGTAACATCAGCACAACAGCAGGAATTTTCACATTTGTAGGTCCTGGGCCACAAAAACCCCCCAAATAACCCTATTTCTCCTGTAAAATTATTAGAAGCATCACTGGAGGAAGCAGGATACTGTAGTGGGAAGAACCACACAAGTTTAGGGTTGCACATGGAACTGTCCATGCTCCCAAAGCAAAGCTCCAGCTCAATCAGCCTGGCTGTGAGCAGCTGGGATATTTTACACCCTAACAAGAGGCCACAGGCCAGTCCCCTCACCAAGCCAATCCCATATCCTAAAGCTTCTTAAATTCAGAAATAATCTGTGCTCCAGACCATCTGCACAGAACATCTAAGAAACTTCATAACCAGAATCCTTTTGAAGAGGTCCTTTCACCCCCAGCTGCTCAGGGCTGTGCTCAGAAGAGGATTGCAGGGCCCTTTTTCCTTGCACCAGGTCAGCAGAGCTGCCGTGCCCTGGGCATCACTCCGAGATTTTGGCAGCTGAGCAGCAGGAATGGTTCTGGTGCTGCCTCCCTCCCTCCTTCCCTGCTGCATCCAGGTGATGCTCCTGAGAAAAGGGACAGGGGCTGGGGGCCCTCCCGAGGCTCGGCCACAGCAGCCAGCCGAGCTCCACACTCCCACCTCTTCCAAACATTGCTGCTCCCACTTCTCGCCGNCCCCCCCCTCCCCCAACCCTTCCTGCCCCCCCTTCCCCCCAAAAAAAAAAAAAAAAAGAAAAATAAAAGAAGGGACGACATCAATTTTTACAGTTTCCCACAAAGATAGCGTTTTACAATTAACTTGGTCTTTACATTGTATTTTTCATGACGTGACCCGACTCCTTCGGGAACAAGAACGCTTTGTGCCGGGGATGGAGGGAGGGAACGGGGTGGTGAAGGGAAATGGAACTGCACGGCGATTTCTCACCCCTCCTTCCCCAGGACAGGGGAGAAGGAGAGACAAAGGCAAAACTCACTCTGCCGAAACAACCACCTGGGTTTTCACAGATGCGAGCATCCCCCGGGAACACTTTATCCCTGGCTCCCAGCCCACACCCCTCCCCAAACAAAAAATTAAAAAATATTTAAACATCTCAATGCACCGGCTGTATCCCACGTGCACGGAGCATCCCAGGCTCCCGCAGGATGCGCCGGGAAGATCCCGGGAAGGAGCCAGGCTTGTTGCGTGCAGCCGAGCTCTGCCAGCCCTCCTGCTCCCTCCACAGCCCTCCTGCCCGAGGAATCTGCTGCCAGACGCGGCTTTTCCCCCGGCACAGGGGAAAAAACCCAAACCAACAACAAAGAAAACACACATCAGCCTGGGAAATGTCCCATTCCAGCGTCCCTCTCCTCCTGGAAAACGCTGGCGGGTAGCAGAGGCGGCTTGGGGAAACGATAGTGGCCGGCAAGGTGGCCAGAGGATGGATTTAAGGAAAAGAGGGACTGCAGGTTTTGAGGGAGACGAAGGAAAGCAGCAGCAAGTAAAGCACCAGAAGGGAAAAATAATCTAAAACAAAGCGTCTTCTCAAAACGCTCAGGGCAAGTTCGGCATTTTAAAACGCCGTCCTCGCGTTTTAATAAACGTTTGGAGGGGATTTAAAAATCCCACCGCTTCCACTGCGGCTCAGCCCCCACGCGCGGCTGCGGCGCGGCATTCCCACGTCTGGGAAGTTCAGCCCCGGCTTATCCCAGAAACTTTGCAGCTTCTCAGCAGCCCAAACTCCAAATTCGAGCCGGGGATGGAGGGGGAGGAGGGGGCACGGTGCCCGCTCCCTCGGGGGCAGGACAGCGGGTACCACCGCACATTCCCGGGTATTTTTGGGAAAAGGGGAGAAAGGTTGGGCTGCCCCTCTCCTACCGCGGAAACCGCCGCGCCGAGCGAGTCCCCCCCGCCCAAAATAATAACAATAACAGCAGGGCTCGGCCCCCAGAAAAACACCTTGGCTCGGGGAAAGCAAACCAAGAGGGTTTGGGAAGGGGCACCCCGCGCCAAGCCGCCCCCCGGGAAGGGGAGGGGGCGATGCCCGCACCCCCTCCTCGGCCGCACATCCCACCCCTCCCGAACGAATAAACCCGCCAGGAGCGGGGAGAAGCGGCGGGGCATTACCTGCGGTGGATGTCTCGGAGCCCGGTGTCAGCGGCGACCCCCCCATGCCCCCCCCGCCGCCCTGCGAGCAGCGAGAGCCGCGGGAGGAGGAGGAGGAAGGGGAGGGAAGGGGAAGGAGCGCGGGAGCCACTGACGCGGGCGGCGCAGCGCCCCTCGCCCAGGTACCCGGGATTTCAGCGCCGGCTCCACCTTCCCCACCCCCCGGACCCCTCCCTGGGGACTCCCAGCCACCCAAAATCCCCGGCTCGCTCCCCAAAATCCCGGGCTCCCCCTCCCCAGACGGCAGGCGCCTGCTCAAATCCAACTTCAGCCCGAGCGGGCGCTGGTTACTGAAAGTTTAACTCCACCTCGGGGGGGTTTAATTCTCTTTTTTCTTTTTATTGTTAATGCTGTTATGGCTCTGACCCGTGCGCGGGAGCAGCTGGCAGGGCCCGGAGCAGGTGAATAAATCATACATGAGCGGGAAAGCGATCCGGGCACGGCGAGCCAGCGGAGCCGCACGGATATTCCAGCTGAAACAGCGCGGGGTTGTACCTGCCCTGCTGCCGGGACACAACGCACACCCATCCATCCCTTTGTGTCCTCCCGCCGCTCCCAAGCCTGGCAGGACATTCCTGCCTCCGCTCCGACACTTCCCTGCGAGCAGCTTTTGGGAAAGCGGCCAAACGCCCCTGCTTCACCCCGTTTCGTGCCGCCTTGGAAGCGACCAAGCCACAAAAAGCCGCCTGCGGGTGACACCGATCCTCACACCAAGGGGGTGACTCCACGCTCCCGGATGCCGGGAAGGGTCAGGGATTTGGGTCCTGCCCTGCTGCTCACACCGGGCTCACACTGCCACTGGGGCTCGGGGAGCTTTGCCATGCACCCCATCCCGACCAGCTTTGATTAAAACACTAAATAAGCGCGGTTTGTGCTGCTAAAGCCCACCCTGCAGCCTCGCCTGGGAATCCCAGAATGGTTTGGGTTGGACGGAACATTAAAAATCACCTCATTTCCAGAATGGTCTGGGTTGGATGGGACATTAAAAATCAGCCCGTTCAATCCCTCTGCCATGTCCAGGGACACTTTCCACTGGACTAGAGCGCTCCAAGCCCTGTCCAGCCAGACTCCAGCACTTCCAGGGATGTGAGGACCCTTCCCCTCCACTCACCTCCACAGCCCTCGTCCTGGAGCAGCAGTAGGCAAATATCCCCGCAGCAGCAGGAGTGGGTAATTAAGCCTTTGCCTCTCTTGAGCAGCTTCTTCTAATTATGCCATTAGCACAGCTCCGGGGCTGACTGGTTGGAATTGGGCACAGGTCTGCTCTTGGTCCTCCCTGGGGGTGGGGGATTCCCCCACCAAACCTGGCCCAGCTGCAGGCACTTTGCACCCCTGAGCCAGCCCTGGCACACCCGCAGCTGCTTTGGGGCTAAAACCCAAAGTCTCTGGCAAACAGGTGAATGCAGTGAGCTCTCTGCAGCTAATGGAGGTGCTGGCAGATAATTTCCTCACATCACCACCTTAGGTGTGTTCAGGAATTGGCCTGGGTACCTGGCACCCACCTTGGGGGTCACCAGGAGTGCAAAGGGTGTTACCTGTTTGGGGCTTTCAGCACCCTGCTCTGGGGGGTTCCTCTCTCCTGGGATCTTCATC
>VWYE01021133.1:0-43753 GCA_013398995.1 Alaudala cheleensis | reverse complement strand
AGGAGGAAAGGCATCAGGCAAACAGCAACAGAAAATGCCAGATTTTTCATGTGACCAGCAGGTGATTAAAACACCTGTCTATAAAAATAGATGAAGACTTAGATGGTCCCACAGTCAAGCCACGGATATGCCAGAGAAATTTGAGGGAGGTTTCTGAACTGATTTAAACTAGCAAGGTGACTTGTAGTGTTACTGCCTGAAAGCTGATTGATTCACTCTGGGGGTGTCAGACAGCACTTGTACAGCAAGAGACAGAGAAGGGAGAACCTTACAGACCTTAAACAAGTTCATCTAATGGAGAACAGTTTAGTACATCCAAAGCCCTTTGTGTTTTTCAAGATTTTATAATCAATATTGAGGCTTTGGAAATAAAATTCCCTGAGAGTAATAAACATGTATAATGCTCTGGAGCACAGCTTACAACTCAATAAAGGCTCTTCTTTACAAAACATTTGTCCCTGAGTTTTCTTAAATTCAGGATGACATCTTGTAAAAACATTCCTCACACAGAAATGCCTTGTTCAGTAAGCCTGATCTGAATAATGAAATGAGAAGCCCACTATTGCTCATTGTAAAGGGGGGGGAAAAAATCTCATATTGTTTAAAACAGAGCTGCTTGCTGCTGTTCCTGCACCCACTACATTACCCATCTGCTCTCTGAGAGCATGTAGGAGAATTCCCAAAGCAGGAATCCATCTACCTTCTTTCTGGGACTCCTGGCAGGAGATCTCTCACCATTTCAGCAGACATATTCAAGGCTCCCTCTATGTGTTATTCAGCAGCAAAATGCTTCTTGATTCCCAAGGCTTCAGCAGTAACATAACTGATTGGGTCACCACTGCCTATTTACACCCAGAAAAATAATTGCATTTGCAATTCAGCCATCAGGGCTGTAACTCACAGGAGGGTTCCTGGCTTACCCCATAAATTGCAGTAATGCTGGCTGCATTGTTTACTCTTGCTGGGAAAGCTTCAGGGATGCAGAACAAGTCCTGCATGCTCACCCAGCCCAGAGACTGCTTGAGCAAAGCCCCAAATTGCTGGCAGTAAATGCTCCACCTGCCAGGCACTTGCAGGTAACTGAAAATAGCTTAAAAATCACTTAAAGTGTTCACACAAGCCATTATCCTGTAGTCACTGCCTGCTGCTTGAAAAAATGCTACCACTACACATGTAAAAATATTTAAGTTTTTGTTAAATACCAATAAAATGTAAATAAAAACTTGTTTACCATTAAGCTCACGGTAAATCCGATTTCCATTAGAGGTTGCAATCAGAGATGGTGGCTTACCCTGCTGAAGGTGTTCAAAGTGCACTCCACTAGCCCAAAGTCAGCCCTGGATTCCCATTCACAGACATTTAATCACTTCTTTGTATGCCCTATCCAAAGGAAAAATGGAGGGTGTCTCTATCAAGAATCTCCTATCAACATTTTCTTAATTGGTTTTTTCCATACTTTGGAAGTATGGAAGTAGACTCACAACGTGTACAATGTAAGATCCTCACAGGGATGTCTTTAGGAGATTTTCTCCTCTTGTGATTTTATCACCTCCTTATGAAATTCTGTGGACATCTTGTATATTCTGTACTCTAGTTCATCAGAAGAATTCTCAAACTCACCAGTATTTTGCACAACAACACCTAGTTAGATATTACATATTTTGGGCCTTGCATTAGACTCTACCTGCTGCTGTATCTGGTTGGGCTTTTGACACACAACAGGCTGGCACTGTCCTTACCCCTGCATGCTCCCCTCTTGGTGATCCCATGCCTGGCCACACAATACTGCCTTCCACATGTCACAGAATCATGGAATCACAGAATAGGCTGAGCTGGAAGGGATCCACAAGGATCACCAAGTCCATCTCCTGGCCCTGCACAGCACCATCCCCAGAAGTCACACCATGTGCCCAAGAGTATTGTCCAAATGCTTCTTGATCTCTGTCAGGCTTGGTGCTGTAACCACTTCTCTGGGGAGCCTGTTCCAGTGCCTGACCACCCTCTGGGGGAAGAACCTTTTCCTGATATCAAACTTAAACCTCCCCTGACACAGCTCCAGTCAGTCCATCAGGTCCTGTCACTGGTCATTACAGAGCAGAGATCAGTGTCTGCTTCTCCTCTTCCCCTCACAAGGAAATTGTAGATTGCAATGAGTCTCCTCTCAGTCTCCTCCAGGCTGAGAGACCAAGTGTACTCAGCCACTCCTCATACAGCCTTCCTCCCTTCCTCCCCCTTCAGATGCTCTCCAACAGCTTAATATCTCTCTTATATTGATGCCAAGGTGATTTTTTGCCTTTTCTTTTATATACCTTTTATGTACCTTCAGTATTCTTAGCATGCATACTTGTAATTCCTTAAGTCTGCTAATTTAGACAGCCTTAGTCTTCTGTTAGGCCAGGACACCAAACATCTTAGAGGCCTCACAGCTGGAAGCCAGAAAGCCCTATGCTACCTTGAGAAACCAGGGTCCCCTCTAGAATACATCCTATAAATTAAGATTCAGCCCATCCAGGGGGAAATTCCTTGGGATAGGGAAATATCATGCTATTCATTCAAGCCTCTGATTAGGGCATCTTTAATAGACATGCTAATTTGTAAGGTCTATAAAATTGTAGACACGATCTATTGTGTGGCTGCATTTCGGTGCATTCCACCTTGGCAAAGTGGTGCACCATAATGATCCTTATTAAATACCAAAATAAAAAACCCTTTATCCCTTAACTGTGTTTAGCTCCTAATTTTTAGGACCAAGGAAAAGGCATCAATATTATGGAGCTCAAACCTTTGCCCAAGACTGAAGGTGAGGCCGCCCCAGCCCAGAACAGAGTGAACAATCCCTTCCCTGGCCCAGCCAGCCCTGCTTTCCCTGCTGCCCCCCAGGCCATGGATGCTCCTCCCGGCCCCAGGGCACTGATGACTTGTCTTCACTCACCCTTCCAGCTAACTGGCTTTTTCTCCTTGGTGAGGTGAATTGCCTCAGGTGAAGGACTCAGCCTTTCATAAAAGGGGAGATGAGGCAGGAGAAGGTGGCAAGCAAAGTGTTTGTGCAGCCACACAGAGCTCAGATGTTTCCTATGGGAGTCTGTGCAAATGCCTTCTCTCTGGTGTAGGTAAGTCCTCACACATATCCTCCCCATGGAACAACAGAATCATACAAAACCATCCTAACCTGGGCTGGATAGAGTTTTAAAAGATACATTTTTGCTTAAGTCACTTATCTAAGAAAGTAGCTCAACAGGTGGATGTGACTGAACATAGCTGCACCTAGAGACTCAGCAGGCAGGCAAGGCTTTCCCAGTTCACCCAGTGCCTTTCAAACTGTGAGACTGCAAATGCTTACACTGGAACAGTCTCTCCTGCAGCACAGGGCTGGGTATCCATCTGTTTACCATCCCTTCTCGGCTGCTATTGATCATCAGTCTGGACTGAGTCAGGCTGCCACCAATGCCAGGTGTCAGAGAGAAAACAAGAAGCAGAGACTGGTTTCACACACTGCCAAAATGAAAGAATTTTGCCCCAACCATGAACCTACTGATTGCTGAGGAATCCTGGCAAAAAGTGAACCTGGTAATATGAGTTTGGTGGCCGAATCCACCAGTCTGTCCTGAAGTCTGAGCTGTGCTCATGTGGCACCCACCCTGGGCTGTCTGCCACTCAATCAGCCCTTCTGCAGGAACGAGCAGTCACTGCAGAACATGTGTCACAGCCTGAATGGGCAACTGGCATCACAGCTGGGGGTCAGATTTCTTTTCTTTCATTCCTTCTCACCGATAGAATTTTTCCCATGAGTTGCTAAGAAACACTGACTACTGGGTACTTATGGGTACTTCAGAAATCAAAGACATGGCCAAGCTCAGGGGAAGGAGGGCGTCTGGGTGCATTTCTTTTCACCTGGGGAGTTTCTCCCGGAGGCACAAGGATCCGGCGGGAACTGGGGACAGGTAACGGAGCGCTGGGGCAGCGGCTGGCCACCAGCGCCCCTGGCGGCCGTGACCGGAACTGCACCACAGGGAAAGTGCCACAGCCGAGAGAGGCTGGGACTGGGATTCTGTTCTGTTTGTGGTTAATGCCTTCGTTGTTGTTGTCTGTTTGCTTTATTATACGTACTAGTAAAGAATTGTTACTCTATTCTCATCTCTTTGCCTGAGAGCCCCTTAATTTCAAAATTATAATCTTCGGAGGGAGAGAGTTTACTTTTTTTTCATTCCAAGGGAGCCTCCTGCCTTCCCTAGCAGACACCTATCCTTCAAACCAAGACAATCATGCCGACTGAAAGCAAAAACAGAGAACCACCCAGCTCAAAACAAGGCTGTTCTCTAACTTGATGACTGTAAAGTGATATAAAGCAATATAGTCACTAATAAATAATTAATTTGTTAATTAATTAATTAATTTGTTAATTAATTAATAACTGACTTGCCAAGCTCTAATAAAACAGCACCAAACAGAGATGGCATTTTCATTACCAAGCCTAACTTTTGATTTCCTGCCCTCCAATACCACAGCCTTCTGTTGCCTGTGTGCATCTCTGCATGGCCTCATGTCCTATAAATTAGACCCATGTGAACCTTTTGCAGTGAAAATTAGTCTGCCACAAACACGGGTTTTAGCATCACAAAACTATTTCAAAAACTGTGTTACACTTGGCTTGATACTTTGGCTGAAGTGGAAGCAGCAGGTGCTTTTTATCCTTCCATTCAGTGGTGAGCACACTTACAGAGGTTGTGGAAGATTTTTCCTGGGTCTTTTCCTGCCCAAAACAGCAGAAGAACAGGTTCCAGGGAGAGGGCATCCCACACCTTCTCTAGTCAACCAGTCCCAACACCCCTTAGCTGAGCACAGAGTCTAAAAATCTATTTCATAAACATTAGGTCTGTCTTTTTTACTGAACCTTATCTCTATTCAAATAGCATTAAAATAATAATAAAAGAACTTCTTGTTCAACAAATTTTGTTGGAAGAGGAAGGAAAACAGCTCCCACTGATAAATGAGAGAAGGTAAATATGCTGTGACTGCCTCCAAATTTTATGGTGTCCCCATAAACATGATGCACAACAGCAATAAAGTCAGACTTACATGATATGAAAAGGACATGTACAACAATACAAAGTGGTCAGTCACGTACCTGGCCTGACAACTTTATTACTGCAATGGGTCATTATCACCATGGCACATTTTAGCACAACAAAGATATTTCAAGGTAAAAAGATGATTACAGGGCCAGGTACATTATGAATGCAATCATTACATTCCACAGTTGCATTTCACCAAAAGGAAGGGACAATAATATGCCATAAGCTGTGGTAAAGTAAACCTTTCTTCTGAATCACAATAAACCTTTTAACACAATGTTACAGGAAGGTTTTTGTTTCTCCTAATCCCCTGTCAAAAATTTGATTCTACCTAGTGAATGCACCAATTCAGAAAATACCACCTTTATTTGCCTGGAATGAGAAGAGGGTTTTTGCAGTCTATTTCTTAATGATAACCACTTGCATGTCTACACACCTTAGGCAATTAACTGCCCACTTGGAAAACACACCTGTGACAAAATCATAGTGAGTAGTTAAAAAGAATGGATGTCTGTTTATAATGGTATGAATGTAAAAAAGTATTGAGACTGTATCAGATTAAATTTATTATGTACCTCTTTTTAAATTGTCATTTTTTTTGGCCATATTCCAGAAAGCTTTTTGGTGTGTACTTCACTTTCTTATGCATCAAAGTTTAACTTTTCCCATAAGCATCCCAGGGGCTTGTCAAGAAACCCAGAAACACCTGGTAGTAAGTCCTGTTTTTCCCTAAGTAAAGCAAACAGCTGGATGTAAACTGTAATATCACTGGTCTCTGCAATGAGTATTTCAGAATCAGGCTCCACATCCCACATGCAGCTGAAGCCAGCACTGCTCTATCAGTGTATACNGTGTACTTCACTTTCTTATGCATCAAAGTTTAACTTTTCCCATAAGCATCCCAGGGGCTTGTCAAGAAACCCAGAAACACCTGGTAGTAAGTCCTGTTTTTCCCTAAGTAAAGCAAACAGCTGGATGTAAACTGTAATATCACTGGTCTCTGCAATGAGTATTTCAGAATCAGGCTCCACATCCCACATGCAGCTGAAGCCAGCACTGCTCTATCTATATAAACTGAGTGTATATGTCTCAGTTTAGAGACAAATTTAGGAGAAAACACTCAGGAATGAGTAGCATCCTNAAAAACAGAGAACCACCCAGCTCAAAACAAGGCTGTTCTCTAACTTGATGACTGTAAAGTGATATAAAGCAATATAGTCACTAATAAATAATTAATTTGTTAATTAATTAATTAATTTGTTAATTAATTAATAACTGACTTGCCAAGCTCTAATAAAACAGCACCAAACAGAGATGGTATTTTCATTACCAAGCCTAACTTTTGATTTCCTGCCCTCCAATACCACAGCCTTCTGTTGCCTGTGTGCATCTCTGCATGGCCTCATGTCCTATAAATTAGACCCATGTGAACCTTTTGCAGTGAAAATTAGTCTGCCACAAACACGGGTTTTAGCATCACAAAACTATTTCAAAAACTGTGTTACACTTGGCTTGATACTTTGGCTGAAGTGGAAGCAGCAGGTGCTTTTTATCCTTCCATTCAGTGGTGAGCACACTTACAGAGGTTGTGGAAGATTTTTCCTGGGTCTTTTCCTGCCCAAAACAGCAGAAGAACAGCTTCCAGGGAGAGGGCATCCCACACCTTCTCTAGTCAACCAGTCCCAATACCCCTTGGCTGGGCACAGAGTCTAAAAATATATTTGATAAATGTTAGGTCTGTCTTTTTTACTGAACCGTACCTCTGTTCAAATAGCATTAAAATAATATTAATAATAATAATAAAAGAACTTCTTGTTCAACAAATTTTGTTGGAAGAGGAAGGAAAACAGCTCCCACTGATAAATGAGAGAAGGTAAATATGCTGTGACTGCCTCCAAATTTTATGGTGTCCCCATAAACATGATGCACAACAGCAATAAAGTCAGACTTACATGATATGAAAAGGACATGTACAACAATACAAAGTGGTCAGTCACGTACCTGGCCTGACAACTTTATTACTGCAATGGGTCATTATTACCATGGCACATCTTAGCACAACAAAGATATTTCAAGGTAAAAAGATGATTACAGGGCCAGGTACATTATGAATGCAATCATTACATTCCACAGTTGCATTTCACCAAAAGGAAGGGACAATAATATGCCATAAGCTGTGGTAAAATAAACCTTTCTTCTGAATCACAATAAACCTTTTAACACAATGTTACAGGAAGGTTTTTGTTTCTCCTAATCCCCTGTCAAAAATTTGATTCTACCTAGTGAATGCACCAATTCAGAAAATACCACCTTTATTTGCCTGGAATGAGAAGAGGGTTTTTGCAGTCTATTTCTTAATGATAACCACTTGCATGTCTACACACCTTAGGCAATTAACTGCCCACTTGGAAAACACACCTGTGACAAAATCATAGTGAGTAGTTAAAAAGAATGGATGTCTGTTTATAATGGTATGAATGTAAAAAAGTATTGAGACTGTATCAGATTAAATTTATTATGTACCTCTTTTTAAATTGTCATTTTTTTTGGCCATATTCCAGAAAGCTTTTTGGTGTGTACTTCACTTGCTTGTGCATCAAAGTTTAACTTTTTCCATAAGCATCCCAGAGGCTTGTCAAAAAACCCAGAAACACCTGGTAGCAAGTCCTGTTTTTCCCTAAGTAAAGCAAACAGCTGGATGTAAACTGTAATATCACTGGTCTCTGCAATAAGTATTTCAGAATCAGGCTCCACATTCTACATGCAGCTGAAGCCAGCACTGCTCTATCAGTGTATACGTCTCAGTTTAGAGACAAATTTAGGAGAAAACACTCAGGAATGAGTAGCCTCCTCTAAAATGGGTTCCAGCAATCCCTTTCCACCAATAGGAAATGAATACTAGTGGATGAAAGCAGGGGGGGAAAAAACCCAAAACAACAGTTTATTAACAAATAGAATGCCCCCACAAGGCATGGGGGGGAAAGTAAATAAATGCTAGATATGAAACTTTCAGCCCTTACCCCACCATGCACACACTGGAACAGAAGCCCAAAATGCCAGGGAACATGGCTCATGGCTTGTGCCATGCAGCAGAAGATGGCACCAGCTTCTCTCTCAGGGGTAAAAAAGCCAGGAGGTTCAGGCAGCAGTTTGGGCAAACAGATGAAAACCTGGTGGCTCTCTGGCATCAAAGCCCTCTCCACAGCAAATGAAGCAGCTGGGCTAGAGCCTCTCGGTGTGCTATCCCTCTCCAGCTCAGCTTTCCCAAGATTAGGGGCTGAAATGGAGCAGCCCCTCTCTCCCACTGATCCAAACCAACCCCTCTCCTGCAGATTTTCTCTGATCTCAGACCAAACAGGCTGCCCAGTTCACCTCAAAAAGTTGCCAAAGGACTCCTGCTGCAGCTTCTCCAAGGCCAGGGATGAAAACAAAAAAACCTTCTTGCCTGGCCTAACAAAACCAAGCTAGCCAAGCAAAACCCAGGCTGCCCCACACCTCAGGGCAGGGAGGCTCTGAAAAACCTGCCAAAGGGCCCAAGGCTTCATCCTCCCCTGGACCCACCCTAAAGATACAGAAACCATTTTTGGCATAAAGCAGAGGATCAGGGAACAGACTATCAGCATAAATCATCCCAAGACAGTATCATCAGCCTGTGAACTCTGTAGTGCAGAAAGGCCTTGACATGAAACAATGCAAGAAAAGAAATAGGTCTAATAAATTCTTAATTATGTCATGTTGAATGCCTCTAAGTATATTTTCCCTCATACACACAAGAATGTCTAGTAAAAATATGTAATAATAAAAAATACATAAAGAAAAAAAAGTAAATATGTAAAAAGAAATTATGTAAAAATATGTAATAGAAATTACTCCAAAATTATCAAATTAACAAAATCATCTGTTTCTAGATTTTTGAAAAATATCAGCTAAAATTTTCCACTTGGAGCAGTTTTCCACATACTGCTCCTTTCAGTGAAAATTGAATTGCAGCATGCAGACCAACTTACTTCTCAGTTCATTTACCAAAGCAGCAGAGAGTCTCTATAAAAGCATCAGTCAAAGGAACTATATGTATCTCTTAATTAACTGGTATAACATAAAGCAAAAGGCTGTTATCACTTTGCAAACATCAGAACATATGCTTGCAGGGCAGAACTCAGCCTGGATATGCAAGATAATTCCTTTCAAATGGGTTTATGGTTCTAAGACAGTTAAAAGAGCCTTCTGTTAAAATTGCTTCAGGAAAGCCTCTGCAATCCTAGAGCATTCATTGGGGGACTCTTTCTTGTCTTACAGGCTACTGGGCACAGCCTTACCTTCTTCATCACATGCCTAGCATGTGTTGGCAGCAAAACATGAACACAGACCAGAGCTAATGTTATTTTCTGCCTAGAGACAGCAGATTTGTCTCACCACGAAAAGAACCTCTTCACTACTACCCATGATTTTATAACACTGGGCAGCAAAAATTTTTAGGAGGGTTTTTCTTTTTGGTGAACCCTGAGTACATGCTTCTGGGAGAAAGATAATTTGGGAGTGACTCAGGTCTATCAGGAAAATCCACAAACACCAGAGGTTGATGCCCGAAAAAGAGACTGTAAGAAACAACCCTGACTTTTAAAAATGCCAAAGGTTCATTAAACCTTAACAAAAGACTGAACAAGGAAAAGTAACAGCTCTAGGAGTCTGGTGACCATCTGCCATGTACTCATTTACAAAATGTCTGCTCTGCCTTTCATGCCCCTGGTGTTGCATCAGGTAACCCTGGCCTCTCCCCAAGTCTGTCTGTGAACTCTTCCTCACTGCCCATTGGAGGAGAGCACTTTCTTACAATTTGATTAAAGGTCACACCTCATCCCCCAAAAACTTTTCCCATTTCCAGCTGCCCCATGCAAAGGGCACATGTACAGACCTTCCCTCCACGTGTCCTGGACAACCCAGCCTGTCCTGGCAACAACACAGAGGGGGGAAAGGGGACTATTGGGGAGAACAGAGGATATCTAAACAACAAACCACAATAACATAATCAGATATCAATAAAGCTTCTTTTAACTTACACACAATATTCATCCCCTAATTGTGAGAGCCAATCATCATATAACCTGTCTGTAACAGAGACAGAGTCCTTCAGCTTTATACAAATAAAGGGAGAGAGTGCACTGGGGCACGTGTCCATGGGGGTTTCTCTCTCGAGGTTTCAGGGGGTGCAGCCTCCTTTTATCCTCAACTCCTGGAGGCATCTTGCCCTCTCCCTCTCCCCATTGGCTGAGGCAGTAGGAAGGTACAGCCTTCCCAAGGTGCCTACTCCATATCCCCCCGCCTTGAACCTGCCACTTTACCCCAAAGTTCAGAACTCCAGCTTGTGCAGACCCCTATGGGTTCCAGGTGCCAAACTGCCTGGCCCAGCAAGGAATCCTCTCCNGCCAATCATCATATAACCTGTCTGTAACAGAGACAGAGTCCTTCAGCTTTATACAAATAAAGGGAGAGAGTGCACTGGGGCACGTGTCCATGGGGGTTTCTCTCTCGAGGTTTCAGGGGGTGCAGCCTCCTTTTATCCTCAACTCCTGGAGGCATCTTGTCCTCTCCCTCTCCCCATCAGCTGAGGAAGTAGGAAGGTACAGCCTTCCCAAGCTGCCTACTCCATATCCCCCCTTGAACCTGTCACTTTACCCCAAAGTTCAGAACTCCAGCTTGTGCAGACCCCTGTGGGTTCCAGGTGCCAAGCTGCCTGGCCCAGCAAGGAACCCACTCCCCAAAGTCAGCAAAAACATTAAGGCCCATTTCAAAGATCCTAACACCCACCAAATGGTTTGTAAAGACACCAGTACACATCTTCCCTCTCAGATCTCATTGTCAAGGTGATGGGGGATCTCATATTTATTCACAGCTGCAGCAATTCTTCATAAAAAGAATGACATGTATTATTTTCTCCAAGAAACTGTGTGTATTTGTTAACCAAGAAGCATCTGATATGAAACACCAGTGAAAGGAAGAGAAACCATAATCTTTCTTTACTAGATTCAGCAGATTAAATTAGGTATACCTAATTCACAGTGCTTTATCTTGTGCATAACTGTACAAATAGATGAGGCAGCAGGACTTTTATTTGGGATTCTTTGTTCTCTGCTGGCAAACCACAACAGCCATAAACCCAGTTTAAGCATCAATGACTGCTTTATGCTGCCCAAGTGATAAAAACCACTTAGAACTTATCAGTCAATATGCACCTCCATTTATCAGAGGGTAATTTATTCAAGCTGCACATAAGTGACTGGAAATCAGAAATCTTCAGCTTGTTTCCTCCTGCATATCAGCTTCCCCACTTGAAACGATTTTATTTGCGTGTAGTTGCAAAGTTTATTTATCATTTCATATCCATTTCAAAAACTTTGAGAAATCCTTATGGGGAAACTGCAGTAAACTGGATATATTTGTCCAAGTTGGGGCATTATCTTTTATTGTGCAAAGATTTTTACTCTGTAATAACTTTGAACATGACTTTTTATGCTCCAGTCCCCACAGTGAAATTAGATTTTAAGACTGTGACCTCACCTTGAGAAAAGGAAAATCCATCAGTTATTACTCCAAAAGGGTTCAAAAATGCAAATGGTTCAAATGTAAAGACACTGCAAAGGACAACTTTTGCAGCGAGAGGGTGAAGCCATGTTGCAATAGAAGATGTTATATGTGGATGAAAAGTGAAGCACTGCTGTCACCTCTTATGCTGTTTCACAAAGAAAATATGTACAATTTCTAACTGGGAGACAGTGGATGAATGAACTTATTTACTTACCACTTAAAAATGTTGAACTGGAAATCTTTTGCAAAATGTAACAAAGATGACTAATATGTATGATAAAAAAATAGCTACTTTTCCAATTCCTTACTCACAAACTAGAAGGGAAGAGGATGGTATAAAGTCCCTTGAAGTCACACACGGTGCTCTATAGCCATGTGTGACACAGAGCATCACTCCATTTCCTTAAATTGTGCTACAGAAGCCACTTCAATAATAAGAAAAGCAGTATTAAAAGGGTAGAACAGGAGTGAGTCATTCCCAGTTTTAACACTTACAAACCCAGGAAATGGGAGAAGGGAAGCAGACACAATCAGTGAACATTCAAACCACCTGAGCACAAGATTTTGGCAGCAAGTCAGTAACATTCTTAAAGCTCCTCCTTATGTTCATCCCCTTTTGGGGAAACAGTTTGAAGATCAGATCAAACTCCTTCCCCCTGTCTTCTACCAGACTTTCTCCCTGGAAACTTTACCCCAGTACATTACAGACACAATACTGTGGGACTCTTGGAAGGTGAAAAAAGTAATACAGAAATAGTACTCAAAAAAATGTACTTATTTCCTTGGTTTAAGTATTTCCTGCATTTTCTATTGACAACACTAGGGACACAAAATTTTCAGTGCATCTTTCCCAGTTTCCCTGCAAGATTCTTGTCTCCTGATTAAAAAAAAAAAAAAAAACCACAGAACTGTTTTTTCTCCTTATATACTGATAGCTTTCAACAGCTTGGGATTGATTACTGGATCAAATAACCCAGAAAAAGCTAAGGCTGTGAGCACAGCCCTTAGCAACATGCAAGGCTGAGTAACATCCAGCTTGCCTCAGTCGAGAAGGAAAGGCAGATGAAGATTAACAAAGGATTTGGGTGACAGCACAAGCAATTCTGTAGGAAGTTCTGTACCACGGGCCTATTATTTTCTGGATTGGGAGGACATCTTCTGGAGGACATCTGATTGTCCAAAGCCCTGAATTTTTCATTCTTACAAAATTATGTGATTGCAGCCAAATACCACAGACAACATTTTGCTTTTACAACACAACAAAGCAAAACTGATATGTATTGATCTGACCACAAAGTCACAAGTGTCAAAGTAGAACCCTTTATACAGTGAGATTTCTCTTCTGATTGTGTTACTCTACCTATGGTACAGATCAAATACTTTAGTCATTCAGTGACATTAGCACTAAGTTTGCTGATATGGATCCCTGAGTGTTTATGTTGTTAATATAGGACTAATATTCAGTAATTTTATATTGAAGACACTTGCACTTGGTTCACTGCTAAATGCCAGTGGAATTAAATGTCTCTGATCTAAGTAGACATCTGACAATTAGGTCAAGAAACAGAATTTTCCTAGAAGTTTAACTCATTTAGCCATTATTTTTTCTTCTCTTGAAAACCTTGAAAAAAATCCCCAAATGTATTGTGTGTAAGCATCTTCTCAGTGATACACTGAACAGCTCATGACTAAACTAGCTGTAACATGGGTGCAAAACACCAGGAGAGAAATGATCAGGTGGCCTGTGTTGTTATAACACAGAGATACAGGTATCCCTGTGTGCACCACACAAAGAGCAGCAGAGACATGCAGCAGGTTAGAAAAGCTTTTCAGAGATTACGGGAATGGCAGCTCATCCTCAGCTTTCAGCAAGCTTTTGTAGGAACACTCCACGGGAACAGCTTTGGGGGTTTGAGGACAGTCAAGAACAGGGATGGGAAGATTGAGAAGGCTTTGAGGGCTTCAGGATGAGGCAGAGCACCTCTCATTGTGCCAAGAGAGGGGTGAGCCACCAGCCCTGCCTGGTGGCCTGGGGTGGCAGAGCAGAAAGAAAGAGGACAGGGAGAAGAGGTGAGGAGGCTCCAGCCCACCTGGAGCCCCTGCAGCTGGACCAGGGTGCAGCTTTCATCCGTGATTAGGGATGACCTGCCCCTGTGATGGCACATGGCAGACCAGGAGCTGGGATGCCATGCAGGAAATATAATGGTTAACAGCAGAATGAATGGGAACATACCTGGGGTTGTTTCATCAGTCAGGACTTGTTCTTGCAGACACAGACCTCAAGCTCCAAAGCCTTTGAAGATACTTCTTCTCCCTTCAAAGAGACACAAAATTCCTCCTGTTGGAAACAAAACAACCTGAATGAACCACATGCAGAGCATTTCCTCTTCTTCTAAGACTGCCCATGTGGTGTATTGGCCATGGCCAGCTGCCAGTCACCCACCCAGCCATCATCTACCTCTCTCTCCTAAGCAGGATAGACAGAAAATAACAAGGAAAAGTTTGTAGGTGGAGACTGAGACAGGAAGACCACAATGCCTGCCATGGGCAAAACTGACTCAAGTTATGGAGAATTAATTCAATTTAGTTAGAGTTGGACGTAGAGAAACACAAAGTTTAACACAAAGTTTAACGCTCCTGCTTCTTCTCTGGTGCAGTGTCACACCTTCATTCCTGACTCCTCTCACCCCTGAGCAGCACAGGGGGTGGAGGAATGTAGGTGGCAGCCCCCAGCAGCCCCACTCTGCCATTCCTTCCTCCCCACACCTTTCCTTGCCCCACCTTGGCACTGGCACCTGGAGTGGGTCACCATACATGTCTTGTCTCCATCATGGGATCATTGAAGGCACAATTCTAACCTATTTGCTGCACCTGTTCATTCTTCTGCCTGCTATTCCACCAAATGATGCAGTGAATTACCTTTAAATTCAAGACTTCCCTTTTAATTGAACTCAAAAATTGCATTACTCTGCATATATGCTATCACAAACAATAAAGCTGACATGGTTTTTCTTCCCATTTAAAAGGCAAAGCCACTCATCTAAAAATAGCTTCTGCCCTTTAGCCCAGGTTTTATGTGTATGTTTTTCATATTACCATTTCAGGCTTTCAGCCTCAGTACTGATATTCCAGTAATTAGACACAAACTGACATGCAAATTGCCAGTAGCAGGTTCCCCTCAGTCAACTCATTTATAGCGTGATTAAAATTTTACTTCCACGCAAGTCTAAGGCAATGATGGAGAAACAGCTTGCAAAGCACTGAGCAGTTGCTGACACACAAGGCAGCTCTCTGGCCATGCAGGCCAGGATGGTGCTGTCACTCCAGGCTGTTCCACGCCCAGAGGTCCATCAGCAAAATGCAGCCTGGGGCTTCCTCACCGACTAAGCTCTTTCCCTGCATTGTGCTCCAAAGGGCCCAATGCAAAAACCAAACTTTTTTCTTATGTCACTGATGTATTTTTTTCTGGTTCAGGAGCCCTCAAATCCCTGGAGTCCTGCACCACAGCAAGGTTTCATGTCTCCAGGGCTCTGTCCCACAATGCCATCACAGCTCCCACCCTGCCAGAGCTCAGATCATTGACCATTTTCATACTCACACCAGATATACCTGTGCTGAACCCCCTGCACTTTGGACTGCCACAGGAGTTAAAAAGAGAAGAGACAGTACTTCATCACCCAAAGCACAAGCTTTTAGAGCCCTGTCAATTCTCTGAGCTGCATGACATATCATGTAATCAGCACAGAAAAAACACAGCTGTCTATGTTAGATGAGGGAATGAAACACACCTTTAGTGACAACAGATGTTCACATTCTATTTTATTCTTTCAGTTTGATGTTGTTAAATACAGCTTATAAAGAGTGCTTTGTTGTCCAAAAGGTGACAATACCCTCCAGGCTGCCACATGTCTGCTGAAAATCGGGCCACAGTACATTGCTAGTAGGAATAATTTTATACCAGCACATCTTTGATTCTAACAAGAGTGAAAGCTCCATAGAGACTGTGTATCTGTCCTCACATGGAAATAGAGTGTTATCTCCATGAAGCTGGGCTGGCAGTGAATTAGTTCTTCCTTCTCCTGAATGTTGACAAGACATGTGTAAGTGAGAATAAGCAATTCTGGAAATGTGAGCATTAACCACCCAAAATGCCTAAAAAGGACTCATTTTCCTTTCAGGTCACATTTACAGCTGGTTTGTGTTGCTGCTGTTGCTACACACAACAGCCCAGCCCCAGGAAGAGTTCAGCAAAAGGAGCTTTGGAAAAAATCTGGACTGTGGTGGAGATATCCCCGTGACTTCTGCAAAGACAGCTCTGTTTGTAATGTTTGGGGGTTTCCCATCACATAAACACACACATTATCTGTCACTTGTGAGTTTTTACTGGTTAATTTTCCAAACTCCTTTGAGACCCTGATGTTTGATCAGCACCATTTTGATTGTTGATACTGAGTGATGAAACTGGAAATAAAAAAGTCTCCGAGTGTGCAGTGGGAAAATGAAGTATTACCCTTGAGTGAGCATGGTGTGACTAATAACAGTGTCAGCAATCTGATGCTCTCCAAAACTAGTGCTGTACACTGAAAACAACCCTTCTGTACTGATAACTTTCAGAAAGGATTGTAACAGCATCCTTTCAAGCAGATTTCTGTCTCTGCAGATATTTCATAGCACTCCTAACTTCAATATCACCTTCTTTTTAATAGCAAGGCTTTGCATTGTAATATCCCTGGTGCTCTAGCAGGGCCTAAAAACACCCTGCTGGTAGCAGAAACAAAGTTTGGGAGTTCTTCCTCAAATAATTCCTTCAGAGGAGAGAACTCTTTAAGTATATATATACCTTTGCTATAGAAATTTCTTTAGGTCTGAAAAATATTGCATTGGTTGCCAGCAGAGGGGACTTTCTTTGCCCTTGTCAAATCAAAAGTATAAATATCAGTTGAAAGTTAAGAGGGGGTGGGATGTTCTTTTGTTTTGATCTTTTTTAATTGAAGTGAATTGGAGCTCATTAACTCCATGAGTTTGCACGTGGTGATTAAAATGGGCCCAACTCTAACACATGTGCTAGGCAGCTGGCATTGTTCTAGGAAAAAAAAGAACAGAGCAGAGCACTGACATGTATCCATTTATTTCAAATAACTTGTGACTGAATGCTTAAAGGGCACGAGGGTTCCTAAAAAATCTAGGAACTGCTTTGCCCAGCCATGCAGTGTGTTGCAAGAGGTGCTACTGCTGGTCAGTGGCTGCACTGGCACAAACACAGATCTGATGGCACTTCACACAGACTTAACCAGCTCCTAATAGACTGTCTCATGGTTTCTCCTATCAGCTGCCTATCATAGATAGACATTCCACACCATATTACTCTTTGATCTGTAGTCTAAGCACATGCAAACAGACCAGCCAGACCAGCACTAGCACTACAGTTCATGCTCTACATCCTAACCAGGCTTTACATTGTGTCCAGCTCCCTCCATCCCCGCCCCCAGACTGCCATTTGCTCTCAAACAGATTGTGACCCCTCTGCTCCTCCCCGAGCCACTCACTCAGGTGCCCTGGCACCTTGGCTGCATGCTGATGATGATGCCAGATTTGTCAGACCTCTCTTGGAATTCCTGCAGAAGGCATCCCTGCAAATTGCCAAATGAGAGCCTTGACAAGGACTCTTCCATAGAACAACTAAATTTTGGAACCAGGAGTTTCCATAGGAGGATGAATAACCCTCCTAAAAAAACAAGAACAAGTTGCTTCCTATTGGCTTCCTGTACAAAGGGGTTCTTACCCTCCAGCTCAGCTGAGCAGAAGTACCTCTGGATTTTTATCTTCCCAGCTGCAGCACTGTATAGGGCTCTAAACACAGTTCAAATCCAGGGATTTGAACACCTTTCTGTGTGGAGCAGTGGAGCAAACACCTATCAGAGCATCCATTCCATGGACACTGCACCCAATCAGATGTAGTTAAAATTTACAGTCCCCAAATTGTGCCAGGGTGTTACAGATCAGTTTGGTACTGGGAGCACTTCTCTTGGAACTGTTTTAACCAACTGTGACAATAACAGTAGCAACCTCAGTAAACATCACCTCCGTGACACAAAACCCAGCAATGGATATGCATTCAGGCTGAGGAATGGTAAACCCTGACAGCAGGAACAATTTAAACAAGGATGGAAGAGCAAGTAACACATTCAGGAAGCCAGTGTCAGAGATTCCATACCTGTAGGACTCACTGCTCATAGCACTCAGTGTACTGCTTGTCATTCAAGGCCTCAACACAACCCCAGGAGAAGCTGATGGGTTTCACTGGGGTGAGAGCAGTCCCATGTCTGCACAGAGAAGCAGCATGGTTGGAGCTCACATCTGGCACCTGCACCCATGGCCAGTTTATACAAGTGTTTGATCCCCCCTGTGGGATCCCAGCACTGCATTACCACCAGCCTATTGCCCAGGTGCATCTGCTTTCCCAGTGAAACTGTGTTCCTCAAAACACTCATCACTTATCAGTGAAGATCCCATCTGCAAGCCAGCACTGGCACTGCACTGGCCAGTTTATTGCATGACACAACTGGATCATTCCACACAGGCTGCACACACACTTCAAAGGCACGTGGGAAGCTAGCTAGTAAACCTGGGAGACAAAGAGGGAACTGTGGGGAGGACAGCTGAAAGTCATCTGGGCTTAAAGCACATATCACATCTCTGCTGTTTTTCTGTTCTTTTCTGTAGAATCCTTCTTTATTCATGCAGGTGAGCAAGCCTGGGTGGATGTGCCTCTTCTCCCTGACTAGTGTGCAGAGTGTATAAAGGATAGCAATTCACATCTAGATTTTTTTCACGGCCTCCACCAAAGGAACTTGGTTATTTTGCTTTGTTTCTCCACAAACTGGCCACTCAGCACATGCACAGTAAGTTTGCTCCTGAAGAGCCAAGCCTGCTTCTCTGGCCAAGTAAAACCACAGCCATACGCAGCAAAGCAGTTAAAGTTTGGCTGCCCTGGGAGGCTCAGGATGAGGCAATGCCTTCCACATGCCTCCCTGCCCTGGGGCCAATTAATACAGGGTAGGAGGGTTAAGAGAAGAGTGTGGGGTTTTTCTTTCCTACACAAGGAGCTCAGAGTCCACTGCTCAATCAGGAAAACCAATCCAGCCTCTATCCCATGAACAATTTCCAGGGCAACCACCAGGATCAGCACTCAGCCCAAAAGCAAAGGGCTTGAGCCCTTGCTGCTGTAAACATGCTCTTTGGAAAGTTCTTCCCACATACACATACCCCCAAACCTCTTTTTTCCAAATTCTCTCTTGTTTTTGGTAGCTTGCATATCCCCCAGGCTGATGTTTGCCTTGCAGACATGAGTGTCCTGAGTTCACTCCCTGCACCACATCTTCACTGGTGCACAGCAAGTGCAGCTCCAGCAGTGGGAACGTCTGTCATCATGAAAGAAGGCATTCTCATTAAAAAATAAATCCATATTCACCTACTTCTTTTGGTGCTTTATTCCCTTTCAGCTGTGCTGCTGAGCCTGAATATTTCCAATAAGCAAGCAGCTTGAGTATCTCTAACAAACTCAACAATTCAGTAGTAAACATGAGCAACTCTGTTTAAAAGAACAGGTATTCACCTCAGCAGTTTTAGTCGATCTTACAGGATCTATGAACACATTTTAAACACAAGTTAGGAGCTAGGAGATATCCTGTTGAGTTTTTTTTCTCCCTGTTCCATTTATTCCCTTCTCTTTATTTAGTTGATTGATTGACTGTTAGCTTCTCTCAGCTATCCTTTGTCTTTCGTATCGGTCATCTCAAGCAAAGAATAAGGGGATAGTGTGAAATACAATCTGATATATCAGCAATTATTAAAAAAAAATTCCATATATCAAAATTCCCTCCCATTTGCTCTCATACCTTCACCACCAACCTATAATAGCATAACACTAGACACTAACAGCCTACAGTGCTGAACTTCAGCCAGAATTTATTCTGAGAGTTTCTCTATTAATGTGGATGGAATGAAGTCAGGTTTTGTCACATTCTGTTCCACATTACAGCAGGAATAATCAGCCATTGCCACAGAAGCTTTCAAAAAAACCCCTCAAATGAACAGAAATTGGTAAGATAAAAGAGCCAGTATATAAATCATATTCTTCTCATTAATGTTATGCATTTTTATTTTCCAGGAATCAAAACAGCATACTTGGTGTGTATTCTGAAATCACAATCATATTCTGAAATGTTTAATTTACATGCAAATTAGAATCAGGACCCTACTGGTTGTAGATATTCCCTTTCAGTCATAAACTGGCCTTAAAGCCGACGTAAAAGGATAATATAATGGCAACAATATTATTACTGGTGTTGTAAAAGTTTAGCTTTGAAAAGCCAGAGAGATCTGATTCAGTGAACAGGAATCATGACACAGAGGAGAAAAAAAACATTACAACAAGAAAAATCTGGATCTCCAGATCTCCAGAGCAGCAAGTTTGAAACTGCTTCGTTTTAGAATAAACATAACAAAAAAAAAAGTTTTTTGGAATTATGCTGCTTTCTACTCTGCAAACCATCCAGCTGGCAAGACTTGTGTATCACCCTCATTCTTCCAGGGAAAATGTTGACACGTTTCTCTATTTGGACTTCTAGTCTCTTATGCTAGCCTGATATATTCCAATGATGCACTGCTAAAAATGGTTTCACAGAAGTGGCAGATGAGGATGGAACAGTTTGGCAACACAGGGCATTATTATCCAAAGCCTAATGAAGTGAAAGGAACTCCATAATGCACTTTAACTGCAATAGCTCTGTCTGCTACAAGCCTTGCAAAACAGCTCTCCAGGGAATGATTTTAAATCAAGTTTCACCAAAGCACTTGTCTGTACAAGAGCTGCACCTCATGTGAACAGAGGTATAATATTAAGTTTCAATTATGAGTGTAACAAATAAAAATGTTATTTGCTTGAAAACTGCATGTCCTGAAACCAAACCAAAATAGAAAGATGCTTTTTCTAATGCTTCACGTTGGGTTTAGGCAAGGAGGAGCTACTGAAAAAGAAAATAAATATTTTCTTATTGCCTGTCTCTGGCTCAAGAGGCCTAAGTAAAACAGCTCTAAAGATATCTTAAATGCAGTCTGTTAAAAAGAGGGTTGAGCCCTTTCCATGGAAACAAAAGGCATCTGATGTGGTGTTCAAGCCTCTTCATCTATGACAGGTTAAAATCTTTTGACTTGCCTCTATTTCACAGAGCAGAAAAACCCCTTCTTTTAGTTTCCTTCCTGCAGTTGTCCTACATGCAGCAATAAAACATGACAGCATCATTACACTGTCCATGGGTGTGAGTACAACAGCAATATTAGCACAGTGCTGACCCACAGAGAGCCCACAGTGTTCTCATCACACTGCAAGAATATATTAAGAAATAGTTTGGGAAACACATGAAAATGTCATAGCAATGCCATTCAGTGCCTTTGGCATGCTGATGGGAAAACAATATGAATGTTATTTGTGGAGAAATTCTTATTACAAGATGCTCACATTGGAAAACAGGCTTAGCAAAATGATCTTGTGTGGTCACAGAATTTTCACACCTATCCAGTCACGAAGCACAGGCCTCATTTCTACCCTCCTTGGTCCTGTACAGCTTGCACTGAAGTGTGAGATGCTGCACAGCTCACCTCAATCAAGTACCTGCAGTTAGATCCTTGTTCCAACATCAACCCAAAAGTGAATTGGCCACAGATATTTTATCCCACAGCTGGAGGGGGGAACCTTGCTCTTGAGGTGATGGATACTCTAAATTAAACTGGCAGCACAAGGGAGTCATAGCTCCTGAGACAGGCTTGTCACACTATTCAAGTTGGGTTTGGGGACAGAAAAAATTTTAAATTGTTCAATTTGTATAGTTAAATTTCTGCTTAGGCTTCAGGTAAGGCACTGGCAAGTCAAATGCTCCACTAGAAAACTCCAGGTAGATCAAAGACACTGCTCCTCTGGGAGATGAGGCTCCCAAACACAGCCAGGTCACACTTGGCTGGTGCCATGCATGGCCCTGTTGGATGGGAAGCTGCAGAAATGCCTCTGTGCTGGGAAAAGCAAGGACATGCAGCTGGTCCCTGGTCCCCAAGTGTCCCCCTGCCCCTGCAGGGGCTGCTGGGCTGTAACCTTGTCATCCCTTTTGGCTTGAAAATATCTACATGTGTGCAAAGAAAAATTCACCTGCACAGGTAAGTCCTTATATGATGTGGAAGGAATCCAACCAGCTGAACACAGACAAGTCACTCTCCCAAAAGCTCTGTAAATGACCCCTCATGCCTGCCAGACAGATGGTCCCTGTGTGCTTTAAGGCATTTTCTCTCAGTACCCTCAAGTATACTGTGAGACTGAGTGTTATAAATGTCCTGAACTAGTTTAAATCCATCAACAATTTCACTTAATTGTGCTCCAGGCACAACAAAAAAAAATTAAAAATCCATTTTTCAGTCTTTTCCTGGATAGAAATTCCATCTGTTATCCTGGCTATTCACTCCATAATTCTTTTTTACTATCTTACTTTTTTTTTTTTTTATTTTTAGTGAGATAACCAAATCTTGACCCAGTGCTCCAAACAAATCTAAAAAGCACTTCCTATAAACACATTTGCTGCTGCTTATGCAGCAGACCGAGGAGTTAAATGTTACCTACTTTAATTGCCTTGACAATGACAGGATTTGACTTTTATGATTCTGAGGTATCCCCATGGCTGCAAATATTAACTGCATACTTATGTTCATTCAGAACATTAACTTTGAAAGCAGGGGGTTTCTGTGAATGGCTGCATTTTATGTTCCAGTTTGTCTGCAGCATGTAGGCTTCCATGTAAAAAGCTTCTGCTCCTTTCCACACACACAGTAAGTTATGATTATAGACTTTTTCCCCTCTTCCTCAAACAATACACAGTAATGGAATAGCAAGCTCCTCTGCAATCCTCTGCAGAGGACAGAAAATGAATTTACTTCTAAAAAAATTAGGGCTCTGCTTTAAAATCTATCTTGAGGCCAGCATCTTTCTTATCTCAAAGATGAAGTATTTTGATTGAAATTAGTTATTCCCATTAAAAATATTCATAATGCAGAATGGCAAAACTGTAGCACATATTTCAGAGGGTGGTAACTCACAAACTCAGTTATACAGGGAGGCTCATGCTTCCTGGGAATAAATAATCATTTATCCTCTCCATTTCTCCTCATCCCTCAGGAGAATGGGGATTTTCTTCACCATAATGGTCCCATACAGGTTATCTTTGTGTGAGTATCAGTTCTTCTTGTCATCATTTCCTTTCCTAAATAATTTCATAACTCACTGATCTGACCCTCCCTTAGTCTTTCCTTTTCTTTTTCAGTTTGAAGAGAATGACTCCACTACCAGTGATTTATTAGGATTTTATCCACAGCTAATTATGACTGATTTCAATAACATGTTTTTCAAGCTCACACAAATTATTGATCAGCACACACATTCTTTACACCCCTTGCCTCAGATTCACACACTACATTAACTCATTAATGACTCCTACAAAAGATGGATAATAATATGATAAATCATTTCAAATGCTGCAAAATTTGCACATGCAGCTCTGAACCTTGTTCTGCCTGATACCAAGCAACCTCTGCCAGGGCCTCACCACCTTCACAAGGAAGAATTCCTTCCCAATATCCATCTAACTCTGCCCTCTGGCAGTGGGAAGCCATTGCCCCTTGTCCTGACACTCTATCACTTGTCCCAAGTCCCTCTCCAGCTCTCCTGGAGCCCCTTTAGGCACTGGAAAGGGCTTGGAAGTCTCCCTGGAGCCTTCTTTAGGTCAACACCCCCAGCTCTCCCAGCCTGGCTCCAGAGCAGAGGGGCTGCAGCCCTTGGAGCACCTCCATGGCTTTCTCTGGACTTGTTCCAACAGCTCCACATGCTTCCTGTGCCAGGACCCCAGAGCTGGATGCAGAACCACAGTGGGGCCTCCAGGGAAGAGACAGAGAATCACTTCCCCCTCAACCTGCTGGTGACACCTCTTTTTGATGCAGGCCAGGATTTGCAAGGTCAAGTTCACCTTTCCCAAGGGGATGTGCCTTTTCCTATCAGCTGGTCCCCATTTGTCCCAAGCAGTACCCCCAGCTTGTGTATTCCTGCTCTGAATAGTCACAGGATCATATTTTGGCTGTCCTCTCATCTAACAAATCACCAGCCTCAGGATTTAATAGAGGAAGACCAAGGATTTCATATTTGCAATAGGGATCCTTCAGAACACGAGGCTGATATTTTCCTCCAGTTCTTCAAAAATTCTGCTGCACTGGGGACTTCTTTATATGAATTTAAGAAAATCTACTTGTATGAAAGTGAATTAAATTCAAATAAGCAAAAGGAAATAAAATACCATATGGCATATTCAGATTCATGGGATTGCTATGCTGTTTAATAAATCTCCCCTTACTCACATTTTTGATAAAAGTATTGTATCCTACAGGGATTTTAATTTCATATCTCAAAAGGAGGTTAGTATATTAGATTTTACTGGATACAGATTAAATGAGGACTTTTGAAAATTCTCAAACTTATCTGCTCAGCTAAATAAATTTTCTGACTTTGCACTTGGGGTAATTGTAATAGAGCTTTTGATCCCTGGGTAGATTGATGCAATAGTCCTATAAATCCCAGATTTTCAACATTTTCAAAGATTATAAAACGTTTATGATAGAGTATGGTTTTAGAGACATCTGGTGGTTATAATAATCCTAAGGAGAGAAATCAACAGTAGAAGTATTAAACATACTTTTTCAACAAAAGTATCCTGTGAAGCAAAAAAGAGATTAGCTTATTCACTGTCTCTGCAAAATGAGGTAGATTATTTGATACAAAACTCAGCCTTGTTTATGGCACCTTGGCAGCTTTGGTCACATTAGAACAAAAGAAGAAAAAGATTTTTCAAGGTAAACTAATCTATGTGTCTTTCAGTACCATTAAAACTTATCACAGTCTAGTCAGAGAATAACAGGGACAGGAGATTGGATACTGAACATTTTAAATCCTCCTGCTAGACAAAAATCATTATCTCTGCCAGCCTCTTGGCTTTTGTTTTAACTCCTGGTGTGCTTTTATTTTTGTTTGATACTTCACTGACTCTCCAGCATATTTTTTTACTGAACTGCTTGCCTAAAGCTAGAAATATAAATTCAGAAATTAAATCACATTCTTAACTCCTTAGGTTCAAACCACAAGGACAGACACCCTAAATAAAATAGCCATACTTATGTTCTATTCATTAATAATATCCATTATCATCAGAAGAATGATTAATAAGGTCTTATAAATCAAGCCTTTGTTAGAAGTATTTGGTGCTGTATTTGAACCTCCTCTGTATTTCCACAGATCAACTGGGGTACAAAGCACAGAACTACTCATTTGGAGACACCAAATCAAATGCTGCTCTCAGTCACTGACAAAAATCCAAAAGAACAAATCCACTCCAGGAAAAATAAAATCCCTTCAAATGTAGGGGGGTGAAATTTATTTGGCCTCATCTTTTGTATTTAAGACATCAGAGCCATGACTGGGAGAGAAGAAAAGAATCCTCTCAGGCCTACTCAAGAATATGGATTTGAAGAGTTTTAAAGCAAAAGACATATTGAAAATTCACATTTATGCTGTCTGAATGGAGGATTGCTCCTTTCTAGTTTGGATGGGGAGGAAGGCCCTGTGCTCCTAAACTTCTATACAGTGTAAACAACACTGACAAACTACACTCACCTGTTTATTTTCAGTCAAGAAAGAAATTGGCTTGGAATGTCCAAAGTATACTTTATTTGATTTTTAGCAATCTGAGCATGAACCAACATAAATTCTGATGCTAAGGAGGAGTTTCTCATGCATCTTTTTCCATCCTGATCATTCAAAAGCAATTCTCTCCTGAAAGTTTCAACTTTGAATATAATTCACATGCAATGAGCTGCATTAGTCTTCCATTATATTTGAGATTATACATGTACCTAATTCAGGATATTTAAAGTCATGGTTGCTGTAGAAACCATAATTATATTTCTTGTTAAATCCTTCAAGTTAACATCATTTATGAAATTACAGGATATTATGCAGGAGTAGGAACACAACAGTGTAAAGCCACTTTACTACTTGAGTTCCACCCATGTACAAATAGCTCAGGAAATGCTAAATTAGAGCATCTCCAAAGGCTAGGAATGATGTAAAGAGCTCTAGTTCCATCTCAGATAGCAGTTGTCCAATTATGTCTGTTGCTTTATAGCTACAAATTACTTTCATTAAAATGTTCTGTTTAGTTTCCAGCAGGACTTGGTTTTTTGGCTTTGCTCAAATTAGGGCAGTGCCCACAGCCTCCAAAATAGGATACAAACTGGATGGAGGAAAAACATACTGCTGTTTCTTCATCTCCCACTTGGATCTCACGCAGGACTTCCCCCTCCCATCTCACACACTCCACCACACCCTCTGCTAAGCTGATGAACATCTCCTGGAGACGCTCCCACTCCAGAACAGAGGACAGGGATGTTTTGGCATGGCTTGTTTGGAAGCAGAGATCAGCTCAGGTACATCCTTGTGGAAACCCCCACATGGGATGAGGCTCTGGGAACAGCTGTGAGCTGCAAGCCTGACACTCTTACCACAGCTTTTATCCCCAGCTCATGATGGGAGAGAACTTTGTGTCATGTCCCCACACACCCAGGAGTGGACATGTGCTGTCCTTGACACACTGCTGGAGGACACAGTCCCTGTTTGTGGATCTGCCTTTACTTACTGAAGCCCAGGATGACACAACAAAGAACAAATGCCTTTCAAATGGCTATTCTATCACCTCTTGCAAAATAAGGAGCTGCTTTCTGAACAGGGAACAGCTGTGGGCTCATTTCTGGATCCTTGTCAATCACATGAAAGCCTTCTCATGTCTCAAGCCATAACAGAATTAGCATTCAAATGCACAGCACCTAAATCATTACTCACACTGTCATAATTTGTCAGACAGATCCTTCCCTCCTTTTCTAATGGTATTGAGCAATTAATTGAAATGTTGTGTAATGTAAAAATTGGTGGGAAGATTTTAAAACTTTTAGAACTCTCATATTAAAACATGCTACCAGGTCATCACTATCAAGACTTGTAAGTCTCCTCTGCTGAAAGCCAGAAGTTATTTCAACATCAGCATTGGATTTATGTACTTCATTATAATGTCATTTTCCTGGAAATTTCTGTAGACTCACAGTTATTTAAAAGGCATTTCTACAGGGAATAACTACTGTCTGCATTGACTGAAAAACAAATGAAGGAAGGTACATGACGCAGGAGGAAAAACAGCCAGTGCAGTGATGCAGTTCAGATTCTCTCCTTGAGACCCTGGGCAGAGGAGCAAATGTCCATAAAACAGCCCTTTTGGAGGCTGGCAGCTTGGGAGGCAATGTACAGTCCTCCTAGGGAGAAAGGAGTGGGAGAGGAGGATGAAAAGCAGAATGCTATTTCTTCTTCCTTTCTGCAGCTGAAGGATATGGAGTGAGAGGACTTGCACTTTATCAGACTCACCAGAACTAATCCCAGCTCGGGATATCATACAGCCCTCTCACAGCTGCTTTATGAATCATCTTCCCTCTCTTTCTGCTCTTGTAGCTCATCCACTGATAGAGCCAGGCCCTTCAGCCATTTGCCTCTCTTCCTCCTCTGCCTGAAGTGTTTGCACACACAAACAGGGTGGGGTTTGTGACCTGGGCTAGTTCTAGCACTGCTTTAACCTAAGTGCTGTCTGTCAGCACCAAACCCTCTCCATGTTCAGCCCCCCATTCTCATAGGATCCCAGTAAACAGCACCAAGAGCTTTTCATCATTTTCTCTGCTTTTCTCCACTGAGTTACTAGTTCCTTGCTTCAGACTCCAAGTCCTCAGAGCCACAAAATCACTTTTTGCCCTGTCTCTGACAGCACTGTGCATGTTTCACCCAGAGCTCTTAGGCACTACACATCACAAGGTTCAACTAGTAATCCTAAACTGGTGATACAAACCTGGTCCCTTCACTTCTTTCTGGAACAGAATTTCAAGCTTATTTCTCACAAAGTACCCTTATGCCACCCCAACATGTCTAAGCTGCCTATGTCCCTGCTGTGCTACTGCCACCCCATCTTTCAGGGACCAGGACTAAAGACAAAATGATCAATAAGCCACAAATGCATAAAAGTGGTTGCACCCAGTTACAACCAGTGAATTCTTCACCTGGTTTATGTGCTGAGAGAGAAAACAATACATGGATTGGCCTTTAACTCTGTCCTTTAAGAAATTTTAACTCTGAGTTCTTTGCAGCTCCTCAGCCCTTTATGCAGAGGTTTTCATGAGAGCTGCAACACCATGGAAGTCTTCTACATCAGCCTTCTGGGGAAGGGCTGAGTATTAGGCAGGGCCCCTCAACACTTTCTTGGGATTGCTGTTGGGATGTAGATCAAAAGGCAAATACTGAGTGGGATGAATTTGTAAGCTCAAGAGCAGCGACATGTGAAATAAAAGCCAAAGCAGGTCAACCACGGATAGCAAAGCCAGATCCTGTAAGCGAGGTGTGCACCATCCATGTGCAAGGATTATAGCACTCAGCTTTGCCCTCCTGCTTAACAAACTCCCTCCAAAATACATACATGTGAACAGGAGGCTGCATTTCTCTTTGCTCAGAAACCTCTCTCCTTCTTTCACTCACAATTAAGAACTGAATAATGACTGTGAACTGGCACAACCAGCTTCCCCAAGGGCAGGTCACCCTCTGCTGCTTGGTGATAACACAGGAACTTCACCTGGCTCCTACTATTTACTATAAAATCTTTGAAGTTTTACTGGAACACAAAGTTATTAAGGTTATCATGACACTCAAATGTCTTAGGTGTTTGCACTAGTTAAGATTCCACTGAGTCTTTCAGACACATCTATCTGATGTACCATCTTCTTTCTACGGTCCCTGCTAATTATTTCTGATTTATTAACTTCCTTTATTGAATGACTATTTCACTAAATAAATAAGAAGATTTAGCCTAACACCAAAATATACTTTGAATATGAATTTGTAACAATTTTAAAACAAACTCAGAGGTAACACACTATTACAGAGAATTTAGGAGCAATTTGTACTCAACTATCATTCAGATTTCTGCAGTCTGAGCTCCTTATACCAAATTGGGAAGGCATGTGGCCAAGATGTAACTTCTGATTTAAAGTACCATTATCGTTTTTTTAAGATATTCACTTCAAAACTTTAAACGAGGTAAAATTAATCAAAATTTGAAATTTCATTGCAAATTCAAAATCTGATTTGTCCATGTTCAGTATCTACTCTTAGTATCTAGTATTCTACTAACATGTTCAGAAGTTCATGAAATTGAGCCCAACAAGAAGAGAAAGCACTTAACTTTGTGCAACATACTTTGTCATGATCCTGCTAACAGTCTCACCAGGTTTTATTCAGAACCTACAGGTAAATTAACAATGGTGTGTAGAAGTTGTCCTAAATAAATAAAGAATAAGAATTAAGCAGCTCATCCAAAGGCCACCAGAGAAAGATCAACTTCAGTCATATTTTATCCTAGGTTATAAATTAATTCCAAGAACTTTGCTTTATATAAGGCACAGATTTGTAAACTGCAGAATAAGAAACACGGGAGAATGAAGCATGTCCCTGAAGATCTGGTAATTGCTGTTGTAGAGATCCAGGTCTTTATTAAAGGTTAGGAGTTTTCATAGATAGCATCCTGTGGCTTCCACCTATACTGCCAGCTAAAGCTTCAGAGCTGAAAGCACCAAAGATTTCCAGGCCTATTCATGGTACAAACATACCTACTTCACTTTCATAAAAGACACAGCAACAGATTTACAGCACTCCTTCCACGTGACAGAGATGGAACAACAAGCTCTGTTGCCATTCAATTATGGCATCTTCACTTTCCCCTCATAATAGGAGTTAAAAAAAATCAAAGGGAGGAAGTGGAAGATTGTACACTTTTCTTTGATTCACCTTAAATTACAGTCCTGGCTTCCAAGGGAGGACTCCTGCCAGAATAGGCAGTAGTTCCATCTTGTCATTATGTGCCAGTTCTAACTAAGCTTTGTGCTTCCAGAAACCTCTCTTCTTGCTCCTTACATGCCCAGCCCTCAGCTGGGTGTTCTCTGAATCAGCCAGAACCATGTGAGAAGCACATTCCAAAGTCTATTAGTTACACATCCCCCTCTTTAATCACAGCTCTGCTGTGTCTTACTGTACAGTTGCTTATTAATGTTGCTTTGGTGATGGCAAAATTACCCTAAAAGATTCAGCTAATGATAGAATTAATCTTTTAAATATTTTTCTCCTTGATACATATATATCAGTTTCATTTCAATTTGTACAGAGGTGTCATGATTTTTTCTTTTGTTGTCCCCGTTTTTCTTTTGTTGCTCCTACATTCTTGTGGTTGAAAAAGGAATATACAGGGGAAATTACAACAAATCAATTTTACAAATGTAACACAGAAAGGAGAGGCCTACAAAGCTCTCTTTCCTCTTGTGTAATTGCTGATTGTGGCATATGAATTTAGACCTTCACTATTGGTGGATGTAACTCAAAAAGGTAAAGCATGTCATTTAGGTAATTTCTTTTTATGTTTTGCAAATCAAGTGAGTGTTCCTAATCCATCATGCCATATTTAACAACTCAAAGAGAGAGAGAAAAAAAGAGTAATTTACCCATTCATTACAGTAACAATTTTTCATGGCTTGCCACTGGAGGAAGAGGCCCCAAACCAGATTATCCTGATATTATAGTCTGCAAATTCCAACAAAGCCTGACCACAGCTGCAAGAGAAAGCAGCAGAAATCTCAGAGATACAATGTGCTCCTGAATTGGTTCATCATACCAAATACCTTTTCCTCCTGTCAAGCAGTTTTCATCACCACACTGCAAGCCCAGTCAGTATTCACAGCATGACAGCCACATCACACTCTCCCCAAAAACGCTGGACTGGATAATGCAGCAGAGGCAAAACAGGAATTTCTGCTCAGTGACAATTACTGGTACAATTTCTCTCCCCACAACATGCATTTTCCACGACCCTTTTCTGCCCACATCAGTCAAGTGACCATGCTCAGGTGTTCCCAGCTAGTGAAGAACAATTTTTGGTGCAGCACAGCAAACAGCCTTATTTGCCCACACAGACTTCACTCCATCCCAGAACAGCCATCCTTAACTTCCAGTCCTAGCCTAAGCCACCAACCCAGTTCTTCCTGCAGTCCAAGAGAGAGATACACATCATTAGTAAGGATTTTTCACTTTGTCTCATACAGCACACTTACAATGGGAGAAACTCACCCTGGGGTTATTTCTTCCCCCTCCAACAGTAATATTTCTCAACTTCTAACATGGTAATGAGGGCTATAAAAACACTTCTGAGAGAACAAGGCATGTGCTAATAGCCTGCGTTGTGATAAGCCAACCAGGAAAGGAAGGAACATCAAGTTTTTCAACTTAGGTGTTACTACCCAAAGCATTTTTTTTAATCACTGCCAAAGGCCCATTCTGATTCCACTCTTCCAGGTGGTCTTACGCTTAATGAGATAACCTATCTCAACTGTGATTTATCACTGAACAATAATCTACCTTTCTACTGTTTCACTTTCTCACTCCTGAGCATCACCTCTGAATGCAGTTTTATGACAGTACAGAAGTCCAGGTTGGTGAGGTTGGAGCACATCTCACATAACCCTTTTTCCCTCTGGACTCTTGGTGGCACACCAGTTGCATAAAATTTTGTAAAGCAAGTTTGGATCAGGTTAGAGAGTCTTAGTAGGGAGGCCAGTTCCTGGACTGCTTACCAGCCAAGCCAAGTGTCTCACCCCCTGCACTGCTCAGGCTCTCCAGCTCTCCAACACACACTGCACAGATGGAGGAGCTCTGTGCTCCCCAGCTGGGCACACTGGCTCTGTATTGTGGGAACACACACTTATTCCAGCCCCTTAAATGTGTAAGGGTGCAAGATACCCCCAACTCAGGCTCAGTTCCAGTTTTATCCTTTAAATTGTATAGTCAAGGAAATCACACTGCCTTTGGGCACCAGTTGTAATCAGCAAAAAAAGAGCAGTATTCAGCCAACTGGCAAAACATGGCAACTTTTTCTGACATTAGTGATTCCAGTCCTGATCCTGACACAGAGCCAGCTGAAAGGGGTGATGCCCTTATTATCACCTCTCATTCTACCAACAGATTTTAGATTATGATGTACTTACTTCTCATTCCAATTTTCACAATTTCCCATCAGGACTTTAACAAGGAATGTTAATATGATTGAAGACCATATACTGTGCATTAGGTTAGGTTTCTGACCAGTTCTAAAATGTAAAACTTAAAATTAAAAGATCACTCCAAAAGCTCTCTTATTAAAAACAAGTGGATATATTGCCTTATAAAGGAATTCTGCTCTTGCCTGCACTGAATGCTTATAGCTCTCTTGTTCCTCTTTTAACCTAGGGATTTGTTTCAGAAGAAAACTGACCTTTAATCTGCCAGAAGACTTGGAAGCTTGGCTCTCCTGCCAGTTCTCTGATGAAGGTGTCCTCATATTGACTTTGTCTTAAGAAGTTTGTCTTCATCTCCCTTCATTTTTAAGGCAGATTTTAAAGATGAAGGTGCAGATAAGGAAAGGTTGTGGTTGCAGTCATTGTGATGTCTAGAAATAAAGATATCAAAATTCAGCTTATTAGCAACGAGAGTGAGAAGTTAGCATAGTCAACTTTTGATAGTCAACCCCTCCCACAAAAAGCTGGTGCCAGGGATATTTTGAAAAGAAAACCATATTAAAATAAGCAAACTTCTCTACTAACAACCATTATTAGGTCAGCAGGATGACAATGTTTTTTAATCCATTTTCCCTTGGAATTACCTTCTAGGTTGAAAACTTTTGAGCTTCACCTGGCATCCTATTTATGGCTACTCCAGGGGTATTTTGGATTTGCTGCCACCTTCACAAGTTCAAACAACTGCCCACTATCATCTCCATTGCTGAATGATTCTACCTTGGGAGACTGTCATTGCTCTGGTGAGGGTTAATTCTTTTATCTTCTCAGAACATCTCACAGCTTTTTATCAAAAACTCAGTTTTCTTCATATGGTAAGACTGAATTTTCAGTCTTACATGAGTTGCAAAATCTCCCAAGTTTCACCTTCCTTTTCATACTCATCACAAGAAAGCTTTTATCTCATTTTTCATCTTTATTTAGACCAGAGCTCCCTAAATGTTTGTACTATACTTTTATAATTACTGTCTCTGAGTAACCAGAAAACAGTAAAAATTAAAATCAGCAACTGTGAAACACAAGACTGCTTCCAGCCACCTCCCTTCTTGCTGACACACAACAGAGAGATGAAGCAGTTTCCAGAAGGATTTAGATCTGGTGGGGCTTTTAATGGCTCTGGTTTTTTCAGCTTCCAGAATGTTCTGAAACGAAGACAGTCTAGTACATTGAGGTTTTTTGGGGTTTTTTTTCATTCAGCAATTATTTGATCAGCACTGGATAGGGGCTGTCTTACAGTGACTTCTCCTGAATCCTTCAAGAGCTCTTTACAAGCTCAGCTCCCCAGTGAAGAGCCATCTCTTGGCATTGTCCCCAGCTGCTTTGAGACCTTGGTTTCCATTAAAATGCTTACAGAAATGTTTATAGACAGGTTGTGCATCTTCCAATGGTTTTGGAATATTAGACATAACAGGAATCAGAGATTGTCATGAGTATTTTTAATTAGCTGAAGCCATGACAGCAGTTACAGGGTTTGAATCAAAATCAAATCATGAGACAGGTTCCACATTTAATTTTCATTCCTAATTCATCTTGCACAGCAACTGTTGGATGGGAGAGGAGGAAGAGACCAGGAAAACTGCATGGATTCCAGATCTAGCTACACCTGCTCCTCTCTGAGAGTAGGTTAAACCCTATAAGCTAAAAATTAAAAAAAAAAAAAAACCAAACCTCCGTAACACCCCCATTACCAAAAACCAGTCTGAGAAAAACCACCACAGCTGGTGATTCATTCCTGTGCACAAACCCCAGGGAATTCTGAATTAAGATTTCTAGAAATAACCTATTTCATCCCTCTTGTATTCTGAACTGCTCATTAAACAGTATTCACATTAGGCTTTCATATTTCTGCAGTGACACTGGCTTACAATAATGTGGAACAAAGTTTTAGCTTTCAGCCAGATCTGGCTCTCAGATAGGCAAGGATAAATCTGGAGTAAATCAATTGTTCTTGTGTTTTCCCAGGAGTTACACTAATGTAGCACACAACTGTCTCCAGACCACTGAATTAAATTGCTTTACAAGGCAATACTTTAATGTTAATATTCTTTAAATTAATGCACATCTTTCAATTATATTTTACATAAGACTGATTTCCAATACATTAATTCAATTACCTTATTTTATAGATTCAAATAGGCTTCTAGCAGGGCCAGAAAACCAGCTGGCAAAACTCCTAGGAAGACCAAACTCTAAACTGCACACAGTTTAGAGTTTATAAACTTTATATTTGTAAGCTGAGATTGACATGATGAAAATATTATTATTAAAATGCAGCAGACTTGGGCAAAATTACGTTCTCTACATGAGATGTTTGGTTCTCTCATGCACATTTGTTTCAGGCTGTAACCTGCATGTATCATGCCACATCTTGCTCATCCCAAAATCAGTATAGCTGAGTTTCTTAGCTCCAGTGGAACAAAATTTGGGCTAAATTCCCTGTTGGCAGAAGAGAGATGAAAGAAATTCTACTTCTTACTTTTTTAATGCGACGTAATCCCAATTTTCCACACACTGATAAGCAGGAAGGATAAACATCCATTTAGTTTAAACCCATCATACAGTGGGAAACAAATTCTTTGGATCAGTAACATAGCACATCTGCACTTGTGTGTGTGTGAGAGGATCAGTACTGAAAGCATCGTGCAAAATCACACCCCACCTCCAGCAGCACAAGGTGAGGATACCTGGAACTGGTTATGCTTCTATCCCTCAGCATCATCTGCTACAGAGAGACCCCAGTGGCACATAAGGAGGTGAAAGAGCCTGGTGACAAAGTGACATTTTTTAGCTCTTGTAAGGTTTGCTTCCCCCAGTTCTCCACAGGTGCAGTGCAAAGATGATCACAGCTCACAGGATACACCCCACTAGAGCCCTGGACTTAGGCTCTAATCACATTGCAACCCTCTGCTTTAATGATTTAATCCCTCAGTTATCTCTTTTATACATATTCAGAAATTGCTACACTGAATTAATCAACTCTAGAGGTGCCAGACACAAAAAAGACACTGCAATATTAGAAGATGGTGGTACATTTCCATCTTCTTACTGGGCACCAAGCTGTGAGCAGGAGATGCCACCTCTCCTGAGAGACCAGAAATTATCCAGCCTTCCTCTCCAGCCCAGAAACATTCAGCTACAGCATTTGTCCTGTGATTACAAATCAAATGTTTCCATCTGGCTGTCAAAGCTGAAGCAGTGCTCAGCCAAAATAACATTGACAGTTTTCTTACAGCTACATTGTCCTTTAAACATTACCTATGCTTTAGGTGTACATAAAAGAAGCAGGGCAGCAAACAAGGTGGGACAACATTGAGTGTGATACAATTAAAGAAGGGGCTGTATTTCCAAATAAAGTAGCAAAATTAACTATCTAAATTCTGTTTTTGTTAAATTCTATTAAAAAGCAGAAAAGGACTGATTCTTTCACAACATTCATCCAGTACTCTTGAACAGCATCTACACCCTCAGAAAAAGAAACAGCCATTCTTTCTAAGGATGACACTCTCCTTACATCCATATTAAACATTTGTTTTTTCCCCTCTAAACCAACATTCTGTTACTGACAAGAAAGAAGGAATAAGAAACAATCCATAAATGTAAGACCCCAAACCATTCATCCATCCAGACATACCAAAGCTTTGGCTGGGTCCCATGAGCCCACCCCGAGTGGGAAATGCTCCCCTGTGCTTGCTCCCACTGAACCTGGCCAGTCTCACAGGGCTACAAAGAGCTCTGGACTACACACGCCTGAGGGAAATGATTGTCTGCCCATGCAGATGATCCCTCATCTTCACCCCTGAGCTGCATATACACAAAACAATTCACCTGATGTAAACCAAACTGAGTGACCTTGTCTCTCCTTCTGGGCTTTATACAATAACACACAGAAAGTTAATTTTTCACCTAACTGCTGCAATAATATTATTCCAAGACCTAATATTGCCTTTTTGTTCAAGCAAGCCTCCTGCTGAAGTGAACATATTTTTTTAATTTTATTAATGTTTATATAAGAGCAAAGAAAGTTTTTTTTTATTTACTCCATAAAGCAAAGAAATGAACAGTGAACATTAAAATACTACATGGGTTTAGATATTCTGAATCCCAAACAGCTCCACTTTAATGGATGTGTATTTTTCATCTGTATAATGAATGTTTCTAAATATACCCAGAGAAAAGAAATATTTACCTTTTTAATATTTAATATGTTGCAGTCATATAGATGGAAACAATTTAGAATGGGTATGTTTCTGGGCAAAGAAAATATCTCCCCTACAAGGCTTAATATAGGTTTGATTGCAAAACCCACCCATATTTTTCATCCTGAATGCCAAACAAAAACCAGCTGACCCCAGAACATGGAGATGAACTGTATATAATACAGTGAATAATCAAATGCAAAATATTATTTAAAATCTTCAGAATTTCCATTCCAAGGCCCCACATTTATGATTTTTAAACATATTATTTGAAGGATGTTAATTTCAAAACATCACTGATTGTGATTTTTCTCATTATCCCTTAAAATCCTCCTCATGTAGCCAACATTGACCCATTTCCTACACTGTGCTCACAGAGCAATGGGCACAACCTGGCAAAGAGGATGGGGGAGCTGCTGGTGGCACCTACAGGAACCTCCCCAGAGCCCTGTGCTCTCCACAGGACAGGCAGGGCCACTCCCAGAGACCAGGGTGCCTATTTTAGGCACCTGAACCATGTTCTTCACATCTTCTAAAGGGAGAAAAAGAATGTTTGTTCTACGCCATTACATATTATTATATTTTTACTTAGGTAAATTTTAGTAGATAAACTTAACCCCATTTCCTCTAATAGCAAAAGTGAATCCAGATTATTTGATGGTTTCATGTGTTTGCACTGCTCTTCAACACCAAAAATCACTGTTGTATACACAGCAAAGGTCAATATCACTATAATTACAACACTGTGAAGGATTGACTCCCCACCTCTTTAATCTGTGTATCACCTGTAAAAGACTCTCCTCCCAAACACCATGGAGAATTCCCTTCACCTAATCCTTTCTTCTTCTTTTTACTTAATTTTTGTCAATTGCTTTCTTAGAAACATAGTAAATACTGCAAGATTTTTCATAGGGACTTGAAATCTAGATCTCCATGGCTCAAGTTAAGACCTTGTAGTTTACCATTTGAGCAAAAACCAGTCTTAAAACTCAAAGCAAAAAAAAAAAAGCAGGTTTTTATGTCTAAGTCTTTTATATGCAAATGAAAAGTTGCAAATTTATTGCAAATCAAGCCTGTCAAAAGGGACACTTTTCTGTTGTTGCCTTTTATTTAAGCCTTTGCTCTTGAAAGGGTCTAATCACATGTGGCCAGGACAGCATGTATATTAGGAAGGATAAACACTTCACTGAGGAAAGAAGAAAAATTATCAGGACCAGCTCTGACTCTATTTTCTCCATTTTATAATGTTTTGCTTTTTCTAACATTTTGCACACTTAAACATGCACAGCCAATTATACTCAATTTATCTATTCCTGCACTACAGATTTCTAAACAGTCCGTGCCCATTCCCTCAGTTTTGTTTATGAATCATTTTGGTTGTATGAAGATGCCTGCCAAAATAAAGATGATTCATGAGTCTGAGTTAACCAGCTCAAAGAGAAGGCTGGCAAACTGTCACAAAAAAAGCAGTAGTACACATAACATTCCTGCTTAGTGAGCCCCTGTTTTAGCATTACATTTCCCATCTTTGCCCTTGAAGCTGTAGGCAATGCTGTCAGCTAGGGGAACTGCTAGGAACACAGGCTAAGAGAGATGGGGGAGTTGAGTCTGGAGAAGAGAAGGTTCTGTGGGGTGCCTCAAGGGACCAGGGACGAGGCATGGAGGGACAGGACAGGGGGAATGATTCCCACTGCCAGAGGGCGAGGTTGCATGGTTTATTGGGGAGGAATTCTTCCCCATGAGGGTGGTGAGGCTTGCCCAGAGAAGCTGTGGCTGTGCCCATGGATCCCTGGAAGTGTTCAAGGCCAGGTTGGACAGGGCTTGGAGCAAGCTGGAATAGTGAAAGGTGTCCCTGCTCATGACAGGGGTAGAACAAGATGGTCTTTAAGGTCCCTTCCAACCCAATCCATTCCATGATTCTATAACACAAATTAGGTTACTCCCTTTTTTCCCTTGCACCAGTCCAGTTATACCCATCCTACTTTTGAACAATTTGTATGGACCTTGAACACAGCACTACTGTGAAGGTACCGGACTATCGTGGAAAATGTTTCCTTGCAGAAATATTCCCCATGAGCTTTGTGGGAAGTTTCACAGCCATGCATCCTCCCTGGCTTCTAAGCACTTGTCCCATCTGTACAAGCACCATCCTGTCCTGTCTCCAGCCTGGGTGCTGGCCCACTTTGCAGGTTGTAAGCAGGTCACTGAACCTCCTGGGCTCCAGGGTGCAAGTTCACTGTTGGATGGTTTGTAGAGGGTAAAGCAAAAATTACTTTCCACCGTGACACTGAGCATCAATAACCCCTAAATAAACTGGAATGTTGAGAGAAGTAACAGCTTGTCAGGGAGGACACATTTTTTCTACCCTGGTAGGAACACACAGAGCATGGAAGGACACATCAAGTCTTCATGACCTGCAGTGGGAATTTCAGTGTGTCTCCAAGCAGACAGCACCGACTTACCAAACCCCAAATTCATGGAGGACAACCCCTCTGTGAGCCACTGTGTGGTTTAGGAAGGGCACTCCCCAAGTTCAGTGCTCCCACTGAGACTTCCCAAACCATGCTGCTGCTCACTCTGGGCATGAGGTGAAAGGTATGGAAAAAGGGGTGGGTAACATCCAGCACTCAAAGAACACAACCTGCACATACTGCACCAGCACAGCCAGACACAGACACACCACACAGCACCTCTCCACTGCTCTACAGTGTCCCACTCACCTGGAACCAGAAACAACTGGAACCATCCTCCCTTACAACCATCAAGGCCAATTCTCTTACAGCCCATGAGTGACGCTCATGGGCAGACCTTGCTAGCATTTGAGGTTTTGGAACACACCAGTGTGGTGTGTCCTGCCTCAGTGCTGCTCTTTTTCAGGGTTTGCCCCACAGAAAGCAAATACTGCTGCTTTTTATGTCCCATTGCTTTTAAAACTAAATTCACACCACCATGTATACTGTATACATTGCAGCATCTCCTTACACAGAATCCCTGTTCTCAGGGCCTTTAATTTTAATATGATTGATCTGCACAATCCTTTTTCTAATGAGCAGTAATAAATAATCCCAATTAGATACCTCATATGAGAATATTTGCCCTTCACTTATAATTGCCCTTTTCCACTCATAAAGGGAGAGGGTTTTGTCTCACTTATATATTTACTTATAATTCTCCCTCCCATGTTAACATTTCCACTGCTATTTGACATTTCATTCTCAGGATTTTCTCTTCCAATTATTTTTTATTGGCTGTGATTTTGTGTCTTTTATTAGAGGTGCAGAGGGCCATCTGCCAGAAATTCAACCCCTGCAGCAGAAACCTTTTGTCAACAGCTTCATCTAGATATCTAAGCACTTTGGGTTGGTTAAGGTCATTATTTTTATTCAAACTGAGAACCACTAGCATTTTCTCATTATTTGCTCTCAAATACTCTTTATCTAGTCCCACGTTTCGTTCAGTTGCTCGCAGTCTCCCCCTTGACTTGCAGTGTTAATGGTTACACAGTTGTTTCCTCTAATTTAGCAGTGACCCGTCAACTTCCGGGACTAATTTTACTCTTCACTTACTTCTGGTTAATTTGTAATTCCTTTTGCAGCCAGTGGAGCTGCATTGGTTGTATTATTGCAAGCAGCAGGCCCTTTTTCTGAGACTGCATACCAGCTGCTTTACCTCCATTACCCAGTTCTTTTCCCTTTTCTAGCACTCTGTCTTTGGTGTTAGCAGGGTGCTAAATTTTACTTCTTGGGCTATTTAGATGACTGCAACTGGGCATTGTCATTTCCCCACTCAGTAAATGCTCATCATTCCTCTGTAAATCCTTGCTACTCAGAAAGCAATAATTTTGCAGTTACTGTTTTCATCTCAGTATCTGTTTCTTTCATCTTGCCAGTTCCTGGGGTAAAGAGAAAAGTTTTTGTCTTAGTTTCCTTTCCACAGTCATTTGTGTTGGGGAAAGTTGAGATCTCTACAAAAAGATTTTACAAAACACCTTATCAAAACAGCTCTTTATACTCTGCATAGTATGAATTTTCCACAGTCAGTCTCTCTATCAAGTACTTTGGGGTTAGTTTGGGCAGGATTATGATGGATGCGTACCATTAACGTCACTGGATGCTAAAAAGGAAATGGAATAAATGTTTTTCTCTTCTGATGACTGTCCCAGAACTGTTCCTGAACAATCTGCACTGCGCTGTCCTGCTCTGCACAGCCTGGGCAGCTCATGAACAACAAGACTCTGTTACCATACAGGGCTTCAGGACAACAGTAACAAAGTCCAGATCCTCCACTAGCAAAATGCTAATCCCTGGAATCATTGATTTTCTCTTCTGGGATCCCAGCCCTGGACTTCTCTGGATTCACTCCAGACCTGCTTCTTGAGGCTTCCCATTGCCTCTACAAAAGGGGCAGGCAGAGACTGGCTGCTCTAATTGCCTTAAACAACCCTGTGCCAGCTTGAAACCAGGCCAGTGCTGGAGAAGGGCAAAACACTTGAGTCACCTGCAGGGCTGGCACAACCCTGCATCAGAACAGTACAGGTCAAAAAAGGGAGTTCCACTAATCTGCAATTTCCAGGCCAGAGCTTTTATTTCAAAGAGCAACTGGAGACTTGGCTTGACTCTGATTTGGAACAAAAGCTGTGTATTTCCTAGTTCCCTCACAGAGGAATTCACCATCTCATCAGCAGCTTACACCAGAGCCAAAAGCCCCAGGAACCAGAGGTGCAGCTCAGCACAGGCCCCAAACATAGGGAGCTGGGACATGTTGGGATGAGATCCAGTTGAGCCAATGGGAAAACCCAGCTGCCTCCTGGAGGAGCACCAACACAGCAAACATCTCCTTTTCCAGGAACATTCCCATTTTCCAGACTTATTCACAGCCTCTCCTCTCTCCTCTCCCTTCCTCTGGAAAGATGGTTCCAAACTCACGAGAGATTTGTTTCTCAGAAAAGTGTCTGCTAGGTCCCAACACTCACTGTATTGTCACTCATGTCAGACTTCATTGTCTTACTTATCCTCCAGTCCTACCCTTAAATATCCTGCAATCATTCTCAGTCATATTCCTGCAGACTATCTTCCTAAATTAATATGTCATACGCTAAATTTTCAATTTAGCATTTCTTGATTCCATTTATATCATTCCTCTGGAATTTTCTGTGACAGCAGTATTTGAGCTGTACATTAAAAGCAGATAAATGCTTTAAAGACAGAGCAGTCCCTCTTAGGTTTGTATGCACTACTGTTATAGGATTTGACTGATTGCATTAAAAAAAGAGATTGAAATTAATTTTCTTTTTGTAATTTTGTACTAAACAGGTGAGAATGACCTCCAGGAAACAACAAGCATAATGGTTGTCTTTTAGTTTTCAAGAGTTTTAAGCATTAGTAATGGGATGCCATAATAAAAAGGAGATAAATATAATGTTCTTAGAAATAAAAATTAGCAAGCAACTTAAAATAATATGAAAGCTCATCATTATAAATAAAACAACAAGGAGTTACACTGTGATTCAGTGATGCACACAGGTCATCCAGCCTGAAACCAGGGATCTTTACAAACCCACTTCACTATGACTGAAATGAAGTATAAGCCAATACACTGCTGATTAAAATTATACACTCACAGGTCTCACCAGTCAGGCTTGTGTCACTTTCTACAGACATGCAGTAATTGTCTAGAAGGATTTCCAAAACTTCTGAAAATTTGTAGCCACCCAAGACAATTATATTCCATTTGGTTCAATTGTTCACTGGTGATTGCAGGGTGCTGTTGCTAACATCACACACTTGCTTTAGTATAAAGTTTTATTACATAGTTACATTTCTCCAACATTGAGATTTGTTTAAAATGTTTCCTCAGTCCTCTACCAAACATGAGCAGTCATTTTAATATTGATTTCAATTTCTTCTTTACATATGGGTATTTTATAAAAATTCAAATGTTGTCCCTTCATTTACACCTTTTACAAGACATTTTTCTCTTAATTGGTGCTTAGCGCTGTAAGATCCCTGAAAGTTTAAGGAATTGTGTTTAGAAGGCATTTAATTATTTCATGTTTAAAATTTTAATGCAGAACTTCCAATTTTTCAAGTAATTTAAGGCCACATTATCTCCAATTTTCATTCTTCTAAATACAGTAGAACGTTTTTCCTCACATTCTTCCAGTCTGGTTTGCATGTTACACCATTCAGTGGATAGAAACATATGGGTAAAGTTTAAAGGGTTTTTTCCTCCTTGAATCATCCCCTTTAAATACCATTCCTTGGCCCATTTATAAAAGAATCACAAGTTTGGAAGAGGTTTCTTTGTTCCAAATATCTGTGCAAGCAACTAAATAAATTGCATTGACAACTATTTGCTTGGGTTGTGTTTTTTCATAAAGCACTGGTTGCTTTGCCACTTACAGTAAGTTCTTTTTGAGGCTGGGTATTTTCTTTGCATTACTTCCTTGACTCTCTTGTACCCAAAATGATTCTTGCTGAACAGCCATAGGCCTTTGGTGTTAGAACTATCAAGCCAAAAATTTAGATCAAAAGGACAAAAGTCTCCAAGAATATGAAAGTTATAAAACAAGGAGTAAGATCGAAGCTGAGCTGTATAAAATGTCTAATAGGCTAAAGCTTTTTATTAAAGTATTCCCAAGTTCATACACTCTTTTCAATTTACCCACAATGAATCTCTTTGAACAACCCCAAAAACCTGTTAATTTTGCAGCTTTGACGTATATGAAACTAGAGTCTCATTTTCCTGATTGCACATTTAAATCTTCCAGTTCCAGTGGGTATTCTTGAAAAATATTCAATATGCAGTCTGGAACTTAATACCATTTTTTACAAGCTTTCCCTTCAACCCTTGATACTTACCAAAAATACTTTAATCACACCTCATCACCATTCTTTTCTTTCATGCTACAAAAGTCTGGAAAAAGCACTACAACAGACCATAATTTTTTTTCACAAAGTCCTGGGTTTCCTGTGATTTCTCACAATATTTCTCTGTACTGACCTAAGAAAAGGAGGCTCATGGGGGGAACATTTTGCTTTCTACAGCTGCCTGACAGGAGCCTGGAACCAGTTTGGGGCTGTCCCAGCAGCAAACAACAGAATGTAGAGGGAACAGCCTCAAGTTGTGCCAGGGGATGTTTAGGTTGCATATTAAAGAAAACATTTTCATGGCAAGCGTTGTAAAGCACTGGAACAGACTGTCCTGGGCAGGGATGGAGTGGCACACATGGATGTGGCACTTGAGGAAGTGGTTTAGTGGTGGGCTTGGCAGTGCCAAGGTTAGACTTGATGATCTTAGAGGTCTTTTCCAATGTTATGGGTTCAGTGATTCTAAAATTTGAGCAGAGGTAGGGTGATACTTGACTCCTGTTAGAAATTCCCAGTTGCAGAAGGGAAAGGCCTTTTTTTAACCCCTAGAAAACACTTTTAGAACATACAATGAACTTTCCTTAGTGTGCAGTTAATTAGCATTATTATTACATTTGCATTATCTTACCACTGAGCAATCTGTGATACCCTCACGCAAAAACTGAACAAAAAGAGAATTTTCTTCCACAAAAGCTTCCAAGCCAAGCAAAAAGCA
>VWYE01021132.1:0-12593 GCA_013398995.1 Alaudala cheleensis | reverse complement strand
TCCCCTTCATCCACTTCCTTTTCCTAGCTTAATTTATNGAAGCTTTGACAGGATTTTCAGGTGGCAAGAGGAGTGACATTGGAGAGGGATGAAGCTGAGTTCCTCCCCTTCATCCACTTCCTTTTCCTAGCTTAATTTATTAAAAACAAAGCAAAACAAACAAACAACAACCCCAAAAAACAAAAAACAACAAAACCCCTCATCTGTCAGCCTATCTATCCTCCTACATATGGAATAAACTAAGAGTGACAAAGGTGGGACAAGCATGCCCTTGGGTGGAAACAGCATCTTTAATTGGTTTGGCTGCTCTGCAGAATGAAGAACTTCAAAAGAAAATTGAGGCAGCTGTTCCCTCACCTCCAGGCAGCCAGGACATTCACTGTCACCCATTCAGAAATTTGCCAGTTGAACCAGCAATTCTCCCAGAAGCTCAGGTGATTTGAGGTGCCACAGGAAAGCGACTTTTCTGCTCCCAGCCTGAATTCATGTTTGTCACTGTGGTACACAGGGTGCATCTTTCCTATACAGAGCCAGCAGAAGAGGTCTGAAGGAAACAGAGGTTGCATAGCTTAGGACAGGTCCAGTTCAGTGCCCCTCAACACCACAGGGATCTGCTGCAAGATGTCCACAGCAGCTTTTGGCCCTTCTGCCACTCAGCTGCAGGGACAGTGAGCTGAGGTGGCTGCAGACCCCCATGGACCTGAAAGTGACTCGGGTTTGTAGCTTTGATTGCTGAGCTGAATGAACATTGGGGCAGATTAGTGATGTCATTGCACTTAATTGCACTTGTATTAAGCTCCCACTCACTGCATAAATTTTGCTTTTGCAATTATTAAGCCTTGGTGTTGGTTTAGAGCAAAGCCTTTCATGCAATGTCCTCACTCTCCCACTTTTTTCTGAAGACAATATCTCTCTGTGGGTTACTGGAGCAGAAGCAGTTGTGATATTTATATGCAAGGCTCAACTGTAGAAAGCAAGTGAGAAGAAACTGCAAGAAAAGACTTGTTGGTATTGTCCTTATTCAGAAAGTACACAATAGCATAATTTCAAAAATGGAATCAAAGAAAATGGTTGGAAAGACATTTTAACAACACATTTCATCAAATTTTAGAACCCTGGAGAGGCATACAGCATTGACATTCTCTCCACAAACATTGTGTTCCTATTTTTTGCCTAATCCCTCAGTTCTTTTGGGTAGGAAATACCCTATTTTACCCTACTCCAGGAGGAGCCTGGGCAACAGAATAAGTCAAAGATATATAGAGACTTTGTATTCTGCCCAGAGGGAAAGACATCCATTTAAATACCGGCTTCCTGTGAGAAGGCTCTCATGTTGCTTTTAGTGACAGCTTATTTGACATTAAAAACAGGACTCTGCCTCCTGGGCTTTTGATTCTTGGAGGCAACACTCAAAGCAAGACTCTTCTTTTATATTTTCTCTTGTATATATTTTTATTTCATGTACCTGCCAATGGACTTGGATTTTTCACCCCTGAAGCATTCCACCAATCTGGCTACCTCATGTATCAAAGCATATTCATGTCCAGCATTTTACAGTTTATTTGGCAGCATAGCTTTTAGTAAATTAATAATTGCTGTCATCTCCCATGAAAGGGAATATGGAGGTAACCATTGATCCAGCCTAAAGCATGGGTCAACAGTCTATTCTTCATGTACTTTCAAGGAGTCTATACTCAAAGGGTTGAATATTCTGAAGAAAAATTAGGATATTTAATGAGTGATGGTTTCCAGACTAACACTTGTAAGTTGCAGTGAGCCAGCAGTTCTGCTCGGGGGAGAAGTCCAAACCCCAAGTGCTGCTTTTAATTTTACATGCCTGCCATTATGATGAATTGACAGATGTTAAGAGTGCTCTCAAATAAACCTTACAAACAAAATTTACATACTGATCTGTGGTTCCCATACTTCTCACTACTATTTATTTATTATATCAGCACAAATCATTCCCAGTAAACTGCATTAGTTAAGAATTATAGCATCATCCTAATTCCATGAGCACATAGAATTTTTTTTAACATCCTCATTAAAAAAGATTTCTTCTATAAGCAAAATTTTTTCCTTTTTCAGAGTCACCCTGCACTTCAGTAGATGTCCAAGGCAATAAACAAACCAAGGAATCAAGGGAATGTGAGAAGTTCTTGGCAGTCTACAAGGTGGGGGTAATTCAAGATGACTCATTTGCCTTGGCACAAGAGAGACATGTAAATTTTGGTATCTAAGCCAGTGAAAAGATAACAACTGTATGTTCACACCATGAATCTGCATTTCCGCAGTGTAAACCAGCCATGAACAAAGAACCTCTGTGGGCAGGGCAGAGAGTAGAGCAGAGAGCAAAGAGGTGACCCTGGTCTCCAAATCCCAGGACAAGAAAAGGATACAGAGAGATACAGGATATCTCAGCAAAATAGAAACAAAACGAGTGACCACAACAAATTTGCTCTGAGCATGCCAGGAGCCATAAAGAACTCTGTCTTTTTACCACTGTAAAAGGGAAGTTTTTAAAGATTGAAGAAAAGGGGATAAAATACTTGTGGAGAGTTTCTCTCAAGCACAAAGGGAAGAATGTGCTGGAACTCAGACCCCGAGATCAGCTCCATTGGTTAAACCATGGTGCTAATAACACACAGAGTTTTGGGTTCAACCCCAGATGCAACATCAGCTTAAGAGATGACCTTGATGATCCTTGTGGGTTCCTTCCAACTCAGAATATTCTGTCATTCTGTAATCTGCAACATTGAAAGGAAAACAAAAAAGCAAATCCAGAATGTTTTCCATGTTAGATTTTTTTGGTTGGTTGGTTGGTTTGGGGTTTTGTTTTTTTAAAGAGACATCCCAATGCAATTGTTACCTATGCTAAAGAAGTTAATATTGCTGCTCCCTGAGTAAGCCCCAAATTGGAATAGAGTACACAAACCCAACTCTCAAGCTCCTCTCTGACTTTTCGACAACACAAAAAATATAAAATAAAATGGGAAAAAAGAAAATATGGAAAAAGTCATATTATAGTGGGGGGATGTTGCTGGAAAATACTGAGGAAAGAATAAATTTGCTGAATGGTTGGACTGTTTTAGTTTTGGGTTTTGTATCTAGGGAATTGCTGTAAGGAATTTTCAGGCTAGTGATTTTTAATTCTGTTTTTTATCATTATCAGTAAGATGTCAAAGGAATACAAAGTCAGGTGTAAAGGACCTGACTTTAGAGTACCCTGAGTTTTCATGCCAATTTGTAATAATCCCTTACCCCAGGTATAGCTCAAATACAGACAGAACCATCTAAAACCCCCAAAATAATAACTATCTCAAAAAAAATTGCTATTACTTCTTTGAAATAATTTTCAGTTTCTTTATTTCTGAGTTATTGGAGGCTTACAGACAGTTTCAAGCCCAAGCTATATATCTGCAGAGATGAGACAGAACTTCAATTGTCAAGGTATGTCTCTCACACAGCTTCCAAATAGCACAGGTGGATAAAAGGACACTTGAGAACTTGATATAATCACCACAGCTTTCCCCATTGTTCAGGTTAGTATCCCCTGTCTTCCTCTTCTTCCAACTGGCTTCAAAAAAGGAGTTTTTTTGCTGCTAAATTACCAGACTGAGGCAGACATGCTGGAAGAGGTAGGAAAGCAGCTTTATGCTCGTGGCATGCAATTCCAACAGCTCTCTTAGGTACTGCAAGACATGGCAACCCCATGCTGACCTGCACATGGTCATGTCCTCTTCAAGCATCATGTCATGCCATGGTTTCCACAGCAACATACATAATTTTCAAAATTTCTGGCATATTAATTGAGAAAACACTAGTCAGATGGTTATTCCTTTTTAACCATTTCTTATGTACTTTTTTCACAAATAGCCCTTTTCCACCTACACTAGAGAATGTTTTTTAACTTCTAATAGGACCAAAATGTGCAAACCAGAGGCAAACAGCACACAAATTTGCTTCGATGCGTTATGTTTATTATACCACATGCCAAATTAAAATGCAAATTAAAATGAAGTCTTTTAACTCTAGCCCACAGACATAAACAGAAGCAACAACAAAAAGAACAAAAGGAAAATATCCTGACTTATCTTTGTAGCTAGTGGTGCATTTCTGCACTCTGCTTTTTCTGTACAGGAAACTGTCTTTGGATTTGTAATAAAAAGGAAGGTTTATGGCATGCTCTGTAGTTAAGGGCTTTACATGTTCCCCATTGTAATCCTTTACGCTTGGAGCAGGCAGCTCTGTTTAAGGACAGTAACCATGGAGCAATGTGCAAATGCAGCCCTTCGATACTGACAATAAAAGTTTCCTTTCTAAACCTAAGATTCCATGTTCACTAACCAGCAGCTTGAATTTAAAGGAAGGTTTTAATTTCTAATTCTCGAGGAACTGTTTTCTGCCTACACAAGCAGAAACCACTTCCAGTGCTAATTCTGTGCTAGTCTTGCTCATTTAGAGACAAGTCAAGCTCAAAAGCAGCACGCAGCTGCAGTGATAAAACAAAACTGCAGCCTCTGCTCTGATCTTGCTAGAGCAAATAGGAATCCATTTTTTCCAAAGAATTTCTCTACATGAAACAGTTTTAAGGACTTCATATTAGCCAAAGTGAAATTAATCCAGCATTCAGGTGCATTCTGCCTCTTTTCATAGGACAGCAAGTTGTTCCTACAACAGCCAAACCCACCTCTTCTTACTCCACCTGTGCTATATGAGCAAGAGAAAGTGAACCCTTGCCAAGCTACCCTATCACTGCCAGCCAAGTGGCACCCAGGAAGGGACAGTAGCTCTGCAGCTGGACACATTCAGAGCTTGCAAAAGAGCAAGAGCACAGTGATACAACACAGGCTACGCTCTGACTCTCTCCTGACAGTCCCTGAGGACACTGAGAAATTAAAAGGTCTGTCTGTACCACCTCCACTTTATGAAGTATAATAGTACATGACACGTTACTCCCACTTTCACTTCTCACAGCAGAGCCTGATTTTTTATACTTCTTTTTGCTACAAACCACTGTGGTATTCTCTATTAAAAAAGCATTCAGACTTTGTGACTTATCAGTCTGCACTTCAGAAGGGCCCAGCCTGCAACTCTTGGGCTGTTATTCTGTCCAAATGTGCAACATAATGCTTTCAAATCTGTAAATCCCTTTTCTTCTGCTACAGAACAAGCTAAGTGACAAATGGTTCTGAATGCGAATACATTACAGAGAAGGGTATGCTAACTACAACTGGGATAGATAAAGCAGAACCTCTCTTTTTCACTTTTCCTACCAGATCTAGTGAGCTTTGAATGCTTGAGTGCATGAATACTTAATACTATAATTGTATAGAAAAAGTGAAATCCACAAAAAAACAGGAGGAGACCTGTCACTGATATAAAAGCCAAAATCAGCAGCACAGTAATGTATTCTCTCATGTTCCCATAAGAAAGTTTTCAATGTATATGTTTACTTTCCTAGTCACTCAGCAAAGTTAGTCTCAGTTTCTCCTGACCCAAACAAATACATCTTTCACAGCAAGTGTATTGCTTCAGCAAAACATCTCAGAACATCCTGTTTAATTTGAAGGCTCAAATTAATAGTGAAAGAAAAAGAAATTGAGGTAACACTAAAGTGCTGTTTAAGGAGTCACTACAGGCTGTTGATTATTTTCTGAAAAATATTGTTATTTATTACTAATGATAAATAGCACATTCTCATCAGGATCTCTATTATATATGTGTTATATGTCTTTCTCTGGAGGATGAAGATCTGGCTGCATATAATTAGTCTTGAGAATTAGCTGTTATTAACAATTGAATTAACACAGTCAATCCTTCTAGAGGAGTTTCTCACTAAGTACATTTGTTTGCAAAGTCAAACTGGAGAGGCCTATATAAACACTTTTGTGACATTCCCAGAAAAATCAGTGCACCCAGAGAATTTAATGAATGCTACTACTAATAATTAGTAACAGTGCAGGCAGAATATACTACCTCAATTTTAACCACTAAGAGTTCTAATACCAGCAGTGCAGTCATAGTGCATTGATCACAAACCATGGAGATGAGTTGCTTTCTTCATAATTATCTGTCTCCAGCAACTAGGGTGGGAAAACAGCTAATATGCAGAAATAACTAAAATAGGCAATCAATAAGATATTATTTATTACATCACCAGTGCTGATAGACCATTATAATTCATTAAAAATTGTGAAGTTTATGGATTTTCTAAGATACTGACTTAAAATAGAGCTATATTTTCAAATAACTGAGTTTATGTGAAACTATAGTCATTACACCTAAATGGGTTTTTTAGANCTGCAGGGGAACAGAAACAAGCAAAAAAAAAATATTATTTTTTTAATGACAAAATAATTAACTCTGGAAGTCGTGCAAAATATGTGTTTCTCCATATATATAAAATCCTTTCAAAGAGTACTGCAGGCTAAGAAAGAAAACTTAATTACTGCTGTATTTCAACAGTGTAGGTAGTTTCCCTGACAGGAAAATCTTCTTCCTAGGAATTAGTATAAAAATATATCCACTTTTGATGTGCATGTAGATTTGTCCAAGTAGAGCAGCTTCCTTTCTTATGCAGGGTGTGTTGTGTTCTTCTTCAGAGGTCATTGGTGTAGGAATAATGCTGGAGGAGCAAGAACTCCAAACAAATGTACAGAACTCCCATCTCTCACCCTGGTCTCACAATGTGACCTAAGGAAGGTCCATTTCAGGTCAAGGGTGGAAACTTTAGATGTTTTACTTTTCTGTGGGTTTCTGTTACACTCGAGCTTTCCTCCTATGGAATCAGGAAGAGGTAGAGAGTGATAAACATGGCTGGAATGCTCATGAGATTCAGCAAGCTTCTAGGCTTGATCCTTCTATGCCTCTCAGTGCTTGGACAGTAGCACCTCAAAGCTCCCAAAATATTAGAAAAAAGGGGAGAGGCAGCTTGAGGCTACAAAGCACATGGAGAAGATACCAAAGAAAGTTCATGCCCTGGTACTCAAGCAAGAATGGGCATGGTACAAATTCTCTGCAACTCGATCTCCCCGGCTTTCACAAAGGGCTGCCCAAAAATTGATGGTTTCATCAACATAGACACTTTTATCAGGTACAGCACAAAGAGAAAAAAAGAAAAAAGACAAGATTATCACAGCCAACAGTAAACAATAGAGATCGCCTCTAGCTACCCCTTCAAGAAATTTCAAATTGGTCTTAATAATGAAGTGCTTACTGTAATACTGAGAAATAAATTGCTCTGTTAAGTGGCACATGTCTTTATAGATTCTTATGTGCCACAAATTGTCTCTCATCCAGAGCATTTTCCCAATGTTTTTTTCTTTTTTTTTTTTCTTTTCAGTGTAAAAGAAAACAGCCCCTTACCATTTTCACAAGCTTGCTGAAGTACCAAGTATATTACGAGTCAGAAATGTTTCCATGTATGGGTGACAGAAAAGAAGGTACAAATGGATCTTAATTCATGCTTGGGTAGCTCAATATTTGGAAAGGAAAATGAGCTATGCAAAATTTCCAGAGGCAAGAAAGACAGATTTTTTAATACAAAAATCTGCTCTTACAGGAATAAAGAGAAAAATCTTTGAGTTCATCAAGTATTATAAATTAACTGAATCAGCCTCAGCCCTTGTGGTCTATCACTGTTTGTGGAGAGGGAGAAAAAGATTTTCCAATAACTTCCATGACACTGGACATGTTTGGATCAGGATAACTCTACCTACCTATACCATGTGGACTGTGGCATCTTTTCTCCTATAGTTATTAAACTTCCAAATAAAGGATTTTATTTATTTATGCTTTGTTCCCCTCAGGTAAATCTATTTTGATAAGGGAGGACAATTAAGATCAGATACAAAAATGAAAAAAAAAAATATACGTTAACAGGGATTTTTTTTCTCAGAGATCATATTCAAAAGTCAAAGCAAATAAAAACTGAATGGGTTTGAGTATCCAAATTTGTATCTCAAGCCTTGCCCCAGGATCTCCAAAAAATGCTCTTTCCAGCAGGTCCTGACACTCTTCAAAATGAAACAAACCCCAAAGCCCACCACTTCTGTAGGCTGGTAACTGGAAACAAGCTGGTTAGAGGGATACAAGGTTTTAACCTAAGATATCTCAGGGAATCAAGGACAATAAACTTTGAACATTACCTGTCCCTTTCTGATAAATTGGTTACAAAAGGCACTGAAACACACCCCCCACAAATCAGATTGAAACAATATAAAACCCCCAGTCTTCCTTACTTACCACCAGGCTGGTGTGGGCTCCCATTCCCTTGGCCAAGACCTAATTAAAGAGGCCCTTGTGAAATATTCACGGTAGAAAAAATGCTGCAGTATGAAAGGCAACTGTCCCTAGAGCTGCTTGTTCACACACTCTGCAGAAAGGTACCAGCAATCACACGAGCACCAGCAGCACAGAGGGGCAGAGCCCCCTGCACCTCTCCCAGGGCAAGGATGGAGCAATTGACAGAAGCTCTGTAGCATATGATGGAAGAAATGGAACCCTGNATTTTTGAAACAAAATAGCAAGAAACACAACTTAAGGTATGGCAACCAAAGAGCATAGTTTTTAATACCAAGGGAAAAAAATAATGTCAGTGCTGGGTAAGTCAAGCCTTTATTGCTAAACCAGCTTAAATTAAAGCAGGTGGCAAACTGCTATACTCTGTAACCAATGAAAGCATAAAAATCTGTTTCACAAATTATTTCTTAGCATTCCAGTTGTAGCAAGCAGGAGATTCAGGAAATCTTATTTTAATTAAAAACTTTATTTTTCATTACAATTCACAGTTTATACATGGCAAGAAAACCATTGCCATGTGGACATTCAGAACACTGTGCTGGGGAGACAAGGGTCTTTGTTATAAGAGCATTGCTCGGTGCTGTGTCATGGAACTTTCTTAGTTTTAAAAGCGTACTCTCTATAAATGTTAATTGACTGATATTTACACTGAATTTACATATTAACTTATATTTATTAGAAAACAAGCTAAGCATCCAAAAAACATGAACATTCATATCTTGCATGTTATCTAATGGTCAGAGATGCTGTAAGATTTGCCACTTGAATCATGCCCAATCAGCAAAGTCCCATTCTTTTTTAATTTAACGAGCCTAAATTTTTTCTTTACGGCCTGTTCTATTCGTTTTACGTACAGCCAGGTTACGATAGACTAACATAAGGAAAAAAATGCAAAATTATCAATTCCATCCTGCATTTCTTCTGAATCTCATGTACACCTATAAGCAAAACAGAAGGTAAAAATTAATGTGTTTTCTTAAAACCAGTAAAGAAAACCCACAGTCTAGTTTAGATCTGCTTCTTGTCAGCCTATTCTGTCTGAACAATCATCAGTATTCAGATTGTGCTATTTATCAGCTCTTCTTCGTGCCTGCATTGATATTCAGAGCCATCTCAATTTGAAATATAGAAAGTCACAGTGATACCAGTTTCAATTGCATCCCCACATTAGCCACAACTCTGGCACAGGCAGCCCATGTGACATTCAGGAAAGCACTCCACCAGGATTCCTGGGTAAAATATCATGTAGCCTCTGGGGTGACTTGGCTTAAAAAGGAAATTAAGAATCCTTTTCATACCAAATATCTGGCAGAAGGTTTATGTTTATTAAAAATAGCTGTATTTTTCTGCTTTTATTTTGGATGTGATTATTAGAACACAGCAATTTAAAGCCTCCCTTTGCCTCTCATCAAAACAGTGATTTTTTAATTTGTTCTTGTCATCTACCAAATAATTTAGTGACAGATAAGCTGCAAATTTTTTGGTACATCTGATGCAGAGAAAAATACCTGCTGAACACTGCTTGGAAAACTAAGACCTGAAAAGGGTCTGCAGATCCTACAAGTCAGTGTGAAGAAGTATCAGCAAGACCTGAGTAAAACAAAATGCTTCTGGGGGATAGGTTTGCAACTTTTGAAACTGCAGTGCCTTTAAATTTGGAGCTAAGAACATCAACTGATGATTGTTGAGTTTTGGCATTCATTCATGCTGGTTGGTATCTTCACAAGAGACACCTTAGAAATATCACCATTTCAAGAACAAAAGGCTTAAATTAAATACACTTCTCATGCAAAAAACCCCAAACCAACAAAAGTTGTACAGGAACTGTAGAGGTTCTGGTTCTTCAAAAGATAAGGCACTGACCAAAATTTCTTAGGTAAAAGGCTGCATAAGAATTTCTTGCCATTTACAAATGTGTTGTAGTCCAGAAATGGTCCATTCCTAGGCTCAGTAAGGTAGACCCTGAAATTTTAAGGACTGATCCCTCAAAGCTACATTGTTACCATAAACAAGTGAGATTCATTTGTGAGGCCATATGGCACATTAGAAGTGAAAAACAGTCTGGGCAGATAAAGGCAGAAAACATTGCTTGTTCCAGCATCTTTCGGAAACAGCAGTGCCATTCGTCTTTGCATTTCTGAAGAGATGCAATGGTAACTTGGGACTGTAGATTTTCTGTGGAACTCATGCACACATATAAAATGCTGCTAGCACTGGTCATTGACAGGGTGGAAAAAAAAAATGGTGTATGGCTAGTCTAAGCCAAGAGCTTCCCAAGGGCTGGGATCCAAAGTCATGGCTACTTAATGTTCTCAATCACGGCTATCTCTTCTGCTGCACAGTGTGGTGTCAAACCATTCATGTAAATGCTGTCTGTCTTTGTCAGAGCTGGCAAGAGGTCCTTGTCGCTGGTAAGGTGGTTCACTGACAGTGTTCTCTTGCAGGGGGTCAGGTCTTGGTTGTGGTTGACAGCGAGTTCTGCAGAGAGCTTCCTTTTGATGGAGGTGGCCCGCTGGAACTTGTCGTAGATCTCCACGCTCAGGCGCCTTCGTGTCTCCTTGAACTCGGCAGTGACGTTGGCTGTCCACTCTGCAGCGTGGGCTCTGAACTCCCCAACCTGCAGCAATAATTTGGAGTAAAAAGGAGCCTAGTGAGAGTGCGGGACTGCCAAAGAGCTGCTGCTGCCACTGGCATAAATTTCTCATGGCAAAGACCTCCCCAACCTGCAGCAATAATTGGGAGTAAAAAGGAAGCATTATGGCACCAAGGGCTTCAGACACTGTTTATCTTCAGCAGCCTGGTGAGAGTGCGGGGCTGCCAAAGAGCTGCCGCTGCCGCTGGCACAAATTTCTCATAGCAAAGACTCACTCTTTTATTGACAGCAACTAAAGAAGAAATGTTGCACTTGTAACACTTAACAACAATTCCAAAAACACAAATAAAAATCTTTTCTGCTGATTTTTTTTTTATTGTTATCATAGGCAGTCAGCAATACCCATTAACAGCTGCACAATACCCAGCTGGTCAGGGGATGCTGAAATCCCAGAAATCCAGGCTGTATTATGCATTCTTACTAGGGTGAGGGGTTATTTATGAGCACTTTCACTGCCTCTGGAAAGATCCTTGGGAGACTTGGCAAAGAATTTTCTAAATTTAGACAGAAAAGCTTTTTTAAAGGAAACCGTCCGCTGTTTGCATCCTCCTTTCTGTTCTTGCTCAAACATAGCACCAACACAGCAACAGTTAAAAGTCACCTCAGTAGCATGTCTGCTACCCACCATGAATCCCAAATCATCCTTAGTTTTCCTCAGATATGGCATAAGGCAGACTGAGCAGGTCTAGTCTGATGTAAACTATGGCCTGCCATTTATTCACTGTTTATACTTTTGCACTTGCATTTCAGTCAAACCACTGTTACATTAAATAAGTTATGTCAGTAACTAAAGGAGGCACCTTTTGATGATATGATCTCATTATGACTCCAAAGGAAATAGATTGTTTCTCTTTAAATCTCTTCTCCCTCAGTAGCTTAATACTGGGAAGGTGCAGCACAGGGAATATAGACTACTCATAAATATAACTCCAAAGTAAAGCCTTTCAGGAGAATTTAACCGACATTAATTAGTCTAATTGGTACTGTTCAGTCCAGAATTTCAATCACTGGCAAGCAAACTCTGACTTGGTAAGCACATAAATGAAAAAAGAGTTTACACCAAGAAATATAGGGGGCAAACCATCAGAGAAAAAGCCACAAGCTTATTCATGCTTTGCAGTGCAGTGGAAAACAGGAATATAATGAAGGTAAAAATTAATCAGCTCATCCAGGAATGACAGAGTTTCAGGAAAACTTTGCCCCTCCAGAAACAACAAAAAGATCTCTTTACCCAAGGGTCATTTTATTACATTCATCTCCACTTCAGTGAATTACATAGATGACAAGTGTGGACAAATGTATATTTTCTAAAACAAGGGTAATTGTCTGCAATACACAGAGGACTCACCTAGCTGAATGATTATTAGTATTTAATTTTGCAGCTAGGATCAGACACATTGCACTTCAGATCTGAAAATAATGAAATTTGCAATGCTGAAACATCTCAGCTGCTCCAATATTTTTACTTGTAGTAAACAAGTAATAAAAATATGATAAATAGTATCAGTGCACACCCTGAGGCCATTTTCTCCTTTTCCTAAGCCTTAATAAAGGCAGGCTGCCCAGGTCCTGGAGAATGGTTCTGTCTAGGGGAGCAAACAGCCAGTACACAGGTTTCTATTTTACCATATATATA
>VWYE01021127.1:0-34962 GCA_013398995.1 Alaudala cheleensis | reverse complement strand
CCCAAATAACAAAGAAAATCTGGAGAAGAGATTTTGAAAGACTCACCCCAAAGCTTCAGGGTAGGTCAACATAATGTTCTGGCATCCCAAATTGAACCAGGAAGTTGCTTCAGGATGCTCACATTTCTTTGTCCTTCAATCAAAACAGCTTCCTGTGGCTACAGGTATTGAGCTGTACACTGAAAATATTTCTGTAGTTTTCTCAGTCTGATGGCTAAAAAAGTCAGAAGCAGCAGGAGGCTTCCCCTGGGCAAGAATGACCTAGGCAAGACAGTTCTATAACCTGGCCTTTAAAAGGGCTCCTGTGAAAAGGACGTGAAATCTTGCCATGCCAGATCTTGAGTGGCTATGATTTGCCAGGTGCTTTTATTGAGATTTTTATTTGGTCTTGCAATAATCTGCTCAAATTAATACAAGAACAAGATGAATATTTTATGAACACATGGCCTCAAGTCTTTGAGCATGTTTTTTTATCCTTGTGAAGAAATACTGGTGCTAATCACAGATTAATTAATTTTATCAGAAGTAGCATATAACATTCACTATTTACAACCAAAGGGTAAGAGGAGCAACAGCTGGAACAGTGCAGGATAGAAACAAAGCAGAAATCATTGGATTTGGAAGGAAAGCTGCCCAATGTTGTAGATATTAAATTTGCCTATCATTACTATAATATTAAGTAACTCATCCCGACTTCTAAAGAGCTTCAAGAATTGAAGCAATCTTCTTGTTGTGCAACAACAAAAACTGTGAGATCTTTTCTGAGGTCCAGGCCAGCAATATGGATGGGGAATATCTCACATTAGTCCTCTCTTTGCATCCTCCCATTTACTGTCCTAGGACCTTCCACAAACCTGTGACATGACCAACATGAAGAAATAAATCACTCTGTGTTTAGCCAGAACAGTGATCTCCTGAAAATTGAATACACTATGGGTACTAATGTAAATTAAGCCTTCTGGGAGTCTAAAAAGTTTTCTGTAGGTCCCCAAAAGAATCTAAAAGCAATTTAATTAATTTGTACACCTGCTTGGTCAGCTAAAAATGGCTGTTCTCTATGCAACCCAAACTGACAGTACAACTTCCCCGATATTCCTTTCAGGGTGTGTTACAAATAGTTTAGGAAAACTAAATGGTGGATAAACACTTTTTACAGGAATTTCTTTTTCAGTACAAGATAGAATAAACCAATATGATTTTCTAGACACTTAAAAGGATAAATAAAATTACCTCAACCTCCCATTGAAAATGGCATTATTTCCTTTTCATAGATTCTGAACATAGCAACTAGCATGAAGAACTACACAAAAGGTATCACTTCCTAGAATTATTCAGTATGGGTAATTTTGCTTTAAGTGTATTTTTCTCACTTTCCTTCTGCCTAAAAATAAGAAAAAGACTGAGGCAAAACAGAATTTACAAGAAAAAGTGTGACTTTCCGGTTTTTAGTATTGTTGAAGTTTTAGAAGCATGCTTTATGGGTGATAAAAATCATGTTTTATAGAAAAGAAAGGAGAGGATGAGCCAAATGGGACTGTAATGTGGAGAGAGAATAAAAACAATACAGGAAGATAAAAGGAAATGAGCAAAGGAGCAACAGCAGGGGAAAATAATGAGCCAGAACAAAAGCCCCACCACTAACAGTTTGCAAATATTTCCAACAGCAAGAGAAATTTGCAGACATGAAAACAAGAGAAGGGAAAACAGAAAAACCTGGTCATTAGGAATGGAACCAACCAACTAATTTTTTCCCTTCCTCCTACACTGATGCAATGCCCAGCTCCTGCCATGAAAGAAAGAGGTCTCTTGGCCTGGAGCACCAATGGAAGTCAATGGATATATGCACAGCAGGAATCAGCAACGCCACCAGTCTCAGTGGATCCAGGTATTTTGGGACAGAAGTTATGTAGTTCCACTTGTTCCTGAATTTGTTATGGACCTAAGCTCACACCTCTGATCAGCTGCTCATCACATGTTAACAGATCCATAACTCAATGCAAGCCTTTTCCTAACATAAAAAACAAATTTAAGATTATTTATGTCCGTCCCATTCAGGTCAGCTGTGGGGTAATGCTTTGTTTTTGTTTGCTTTTCCATGAGTTTACATAGCAAAGTGTTGGCAATAGGAGGGTGGCAGGATGGCCTCTGTGTGAAAAAACCAGAAAAAAAAATGCTTCCAGGCAGCTCCACAATGAACCCACACACAGGGCACAGTGAGCACTGCTAAAGCTGGTGTCACCTCCCTGAAAACATACTGAAGAGCAAGAAGAAACACCAGGATGTGGAGAAGTGAAGGATAAAAAGAGGTGAGGAAAAAGCAGTGTGAACCTCCAAATCAGTGAAGAAGCATGAGAAAGTGTTCCAGGGACAGAAGAAGACATACACACTGTGGCTTCTGGAGAGAACTGGACTGGAGCAGATGGATATGCCCCAAAGGAACTGCAGCCCATGGAGAGCCACACTGGAGCATCTCCTGAAGCACAGGAAAACACTCTGTCCCAGATCCCAATTAAAACCAGGAAAGCACAAATGACACAACCTCTTAGCCCAACCTTGAGTTTACTGAAATGTTGTTCTCATCTTTTCCAGAGTCCCATAAGTAACATTACCTACTGCTACAGCTCATTCTATATTTAGATTTGCAATTCAGCAAGCTTCTGACACAGAAAAAAATGGTCTCACTTCTGTCCAGGTATTAGAATGATTAAAAATTCCTGGATTTATGTTCCTATTCATATATATATATATATGAACCAGTGGCAGGGGACACTTCCTCAAGCCTTTGAAGAAACTTGTGATGGTGGGAGTATGAGCAGATACATGAAATGTCTGAAAAGCCAACTGTTCATCATTAGTCTCACAACTTATGTTCACGTCCAATTTCTGTTCAATTACTTGAGTGTTTTTCAGGCTATCTGGATGCTTGCAAAACATACAGGATCTCAAAAGCTGACTTCATTCAAACCTGACAGAACCACTGAATTGGTCCATTTGCAAATTTTACCTCTAACCACTGAAATTTTCCTTTTATCATGTTGTCTTTGTGTCTGTAATATCTGAAATCTGGCAATTTCTTAGGGGTTCTCTTGGCAGAATTCATTCATAACACAACAGGACTCCTGTAGTGGATTTGCCTCTGCATTAACTTTTTCTCATGAGTCATTTCACAGACTGGAAAATGAAATAACAGACGTACACACATACACAAAGTTATATTCACACGGACATGGCTTTTTAATACTTGCACATTGGAAAGCTCATGTCCTTCAGGTGTGCACTTATAATTGTTTTGTATGTTTGAGATATGAAAATCCTACTCTCTCCATCATCTGTTTCATGTAGTTGTGCTTTCTCCATTCCTTGCTTAAAATGTAATATGTCAGTGCAGGTGCTGACATTTCTTTCCAAATATCCGATAGTCTTCATGCACCATTACACAATATAGATCAAGCCCCTCTATTTTAGTCTCAAATACAAAGATACCACTTTATTTCATCATTAAACTTATCATTAACAGCACCACCAAGCTTTTCCTTGGTGTTTTAGATGAGTTAAATTCTCCCTGAAAGTAATGAAGCTGGTACTGAATATAAAGTTGTAATATGATATCTAATTCATGCACTTTCAACTCCAGCATGATTTAATAGGTGCACACACAAAAAATATCTTTGCAAGGGTTTTTTTGAAATGCATTTGCCAGCAACCAAACAGAACTTTTTTTTTCCTTTTATTGCTGGTATCCAGTAGATTCTGCTATCAATTTAATGCCTTTTTTGTACAATACAAAAGAAACATATTACTACTTCCCAAATCTCATTTATAATCCTTTCCCTTCATGCTCCTTCTTGCTGTTTTATCATTAATGTTAATATTCTGTTGACTCTTAAGAAGTAGAAGCTTCCATTACTAAAAATGAATAAATGAATACTAAGAGAGCAGTGTTTTGAAATGAAGGCCAAGTACTCAGCATGGATATAGTTCTCACTGCAGTTCTATTGAGGCAGAAATAGTAACAGGTCAATGACAGAAATGGCACTTTCTGTTCCTTTAGTAAAACATCCATTTATACACTGGCTTTATCCTCCTAAGTTTTAATGCTTATCTAAAATTCTAAAGCATACTGAGCAGTTTAAACTAGTGAAGTGACCAAACAGTGTAAATATACCTAAAAACCACTGGTTAAAACTGGGTAAACTCAGTTTCAGAGGATAAGCCACTAATCTCCTTTCTACTCAAAAGCAACGAAATTTCCATCTCTTTCACTGTGCACACAGTACCTATGTCCACGAAAAGTCTTAATGATCATATTATAAATTACTTTAAATGCCTTTTATAAACATGACAAGCTATAGGAATTCTTTATTGCCCCAAATGCAACTGAGTTACAACAGAATTCCTATTTCAGTATTCACACTGTTCGGTGTGTTTTCATACTGAAATCACTTCAGAAAATTATTTATGAAAAACCCCAAAAATAAAACTTTGACTGGAAAAAAAAAAAATTCTGCCTTCAATTCAAGCAGGATGTAACCTTTCTGCCTCTCTGCAGTACCCCAGGCTTTTTGAGACTTGTCTGCATTTCGACTGCTTGTAACTGTTAAAATCAGTGTTGTTCCTTCTCAGCCTTTCAACATTCATCCCAGAATATTTGCTCTAGCTGTAACATTTTTGCACCTTTGTTACTGTGTTAAGTGTCCATTCCCTCACAACTTCTACTGTTCTCCCTCCTGTGCTGTACAAAACAGCCTTGCACCTGCACATTCACAAGTCCCTGGAGGAAAGTGCAGAAAGCAAACTCAGGTTATCTGGTACCACTTGTAAAGCATCAAATGGAGACAAACACTGTGTGCTAGTTAAAGTAACAAACCTCTGCACCTGTTAAATGCCAATGCTCAGAATGAGAACAAAGTATTTTGCCAATACTGTTTTAGCGTTGTATCTCTGTTAACACAGTGTTACCATTGTTTGGAACAAGACAGCCTTTGGATCAAGCTAACAACATGGGAATCATCTGTTTATGCCTGGTTTACTTGCATATTTACAGAAAAGTTTATTTTTGAACATTTACAGGGTAATTTTCTTAAGGTATAAAGAGCAGTTACCAAATGACCACGTTACTATTACCCTTTATCACCAGCTGTTCAGTTTTTATAGTGATGTGGTGTAACACCTTTTATAGGATTTACCTGGCACGGTTTTGGTGGTGGGGAGATGGGCAGGGGTGGTTTTGTCAGCTAGATATTTGTATCTTACAGATATCAGTAACAAGCACTTACTCAGCAAATGATCTTCCAGTAACAAGCAGTCCAACTAATTACAGGCACTGGATGACACCAGGGGCTCCGTGGCTATGAAGTTACTCACCATCAAAGGAAAGAAATCTTTGGAGTGTGGTAAAACCAGTCGTAAGGGTAACAGAGATGCCACATGCACTTGAAATCAATGGTAAGAGCAAGGTGTACAACATGTTAACAAATATATAAGAGAGATCCCAACTGGATTCCAGAATGAGGAGAAAGAAATCAATGTTACTACTGGACTCCTACAAGCAGTTGTAACAGCAGATTTACAGCAATGCTCCCACAACTGACCAGAAGCCACTGACCTTCAGATCCCAAAAGGTTGTGCAAGAGTGAGCAATACATAAAATACATCAAAGAAAGAGACAGGTATTAGGAACATTATATATATTTAATTTTTGACTGTTTGAACTAGAGGTACTGTATCACTCTCTACTGCAATAATAATTTTTAAAAAAAAATCTCTGATCAAACTGTTAAGACTTTAATTAAACGAGCATTAAGTTCTTGCCTATGCATACAAAGTATTGATTGCATATCCTTGAAGTCTGAATAGTACTTGCCAGTCATGATTTTTCCCAGATCATTCAAATGTTAGGTGAGCAAAATAGCAAGCTGAGTAATTTTTACTGGTTCATATTATTTTGTAAATTTATAGAAAAATTAGAGGAAGTCAAAGAAATTACAAAGGAAAAGGTACTGGAAGCTGTGAGTACTTTCATGGGAAGGTATAAAATCCAACTCTTAGAGTCTACCCCAAAAGCAAAGAGCTGGGTTCAGTTTTGCATTGAAACGTTGGCTGTCTGCAACATCTCTCTGAGGCAACAGATACAGAAATGAACTAGCTGTTTGAGTATTTTAAAGCATTCTTTCACAGACTTTGGAGGAACAAGCAAAAAGCGACTTCATTTAGAAAGTGAAACTTATGTCCTTCTCATTGGAATCCTGAAAACATTTTTTAATTCCACTATTCTTTCATTAACTTAGACAATTTTTCACAATGCTCTCTATTATCCATATATATTTCTTTAAGTGAAATACAGATCTCTGTGCCAAAAAATCATAATGAAAAATGTTCTCTCTATGCTCTTCCAAAGAGCAGTATCTGACAAAGACCAAAAATATTACCATAATAAAGAGAGTGATGAAAAAAGAAAGCACTAAAGAGTGATGAAAGACAGAAGCAAGAGGTAGGCATTTCTATGCTTATCAGTGATTACAGAAAGGATTTTTGTCCAAGGAAAGAAGGAAGAGTGTTAACAGGTGAAGTTCAACAAGTAAGGCGATGTTTAAAAGGATAATATGCTTCCTTCTGTAGTTTCTTTAAATTATGCATTTGCTACTTAATTGCTTTTACAAGATACTTCCAACAAATACCGTATGAACTGTGTAATTATACACACAAAGAAATTCCAGGCAGCCTGACCAAAAGGGCAAGACAGGATGCTGAAGGATGACTGTTAGGATCAAAGAGAAGGTAAGAATGAGAAACAGTAACATCATGTTAAGTGGTACAGAATCAGCCAACATAACGCAACATAAATACTTTCCAGTTCCAATCCATTTAGGAGTAACTGGTAAAATATTATTTTTGAATGAATGCAGTATGTCCTCAGTTTGAAATTAAAGCTACAGGTACTAAACTGTTGCTCCAGTTGAGTAACTGTTCATATTAGATACTATGAGGCCTGACTGAAATGGCATAATAATAAGATTCAAGCATTGTTTCTTGTTAGTAAGAAAATATATTAGGAGAATAGGGTGAAGAATACTGCTGGCACAAGCACCTTCTTATCTTACCTGGTAAGATAATTACCTGGGTGGTTGCATAGTCCATCCTGGTGAACGAAGTCCTTCCTGGGTAAGATTACATTGAAGCAACTGACAGTGGTGAACTTCACTGGTTTCTTGATTAATAAAGCCCTAAACTAGGACACCACTCACCCCCATCCCACCCCTCTGGATAACAAACAACAAGGATCCACTCAAGCAGCACAGTCACATCCAGCAAACACAACGTTTCCTTTGCCCCCACTGATACTCCTTTAGCAATGTCTCTTAGAAGCCTCAGGAAAATTAGATTGAAAGTAAAGCTATGATTGTAATGGATTAAAAAATCAGAATGTGTGTTTTTAGGATCAGCTCTTCTGTTTCCTGGGATAAAGCTGGGTAAATTCTGGCCTTCTAAAAGCTTACCAAATACCCTACAGAAATGTTTCTTGAAGCTCATGTAAGAATTACGTACGTCATTACGAACATTTATAAGATCACATTTGAAAGGTCCTGATCCTGTATTACACAGTCAGTGCAATATTATTATTACTGGAAAAGGAAAAATACAGGTTTGAAAAAATAATGGTTTCCTCAGGTTTCCAGATCCTGGAGACATATTTTTTCAAACTTAAGAGACCAGCATGACTGAAGGATTTTCTTATTTTCTTACTTGAAATAATTCACCAATGGATGACTAAGTGCACAAAATGGTAAGAATAGTTTTTATTTCAAATAATAACTTTGTCATAGCTTACTAATAATTTATTCATAGATACACTTAATAATTAAAATACTGCCCAAAAAAGTGATGTTTGACTGTTCATAATACAAGTATAATCTTAAGTAGCAGAATTTTGCCAGCAATGGTAACTTGAAGTTCATTTCATATTCAGCAGTATTTAATTATATCCATAAGTGCAGAGTGTCCAGATGTTGCTTTTTAATTTAATAATGATGGAACCAATGAGATGCTGATAGGTTTGCAAACTAAGCCTTCAGAACATGGAGAGTTCCACAGGGCCTTTAAAAACAAACAAAACAAACAAAAAAAAAGAAAGAAAAGAAAAAAGAAATGAAATTAAATGAAATCTTAGCGATGCATGGTTTGATGGCAACACAAACTAAATGAAAAATGACTTTTTGCTGTATGCAGTCATGCAGGCAGCACATAATAATAAAGCTTTTTTCACACTAATGATCAACACAACAATGAAATGAGTGACAATGCAGTGAAAACCAGGAATATGACTGGTCAGCTTGTGCATGACACTGTTCTAGTCATAAAACCTTTATGTAGAACAGATGCCATGTTTTTACTTGAAAAAGGTCACCAGACTGAACAATGCTAACAAAGGAAATCTACATGCAATATGCACACAACATCAAAACACTTCCACATTACAATAAAACTGTGTAAGTAGATCATTCTGAAATAAGAAATAGTCACACTAAGTTTACTAATGTAGCAAAATCATTGCTTATGATGCAGTGGTTATCCCTGCCTCATTTCTCAGTTTTGTTTGTTGATCTTTTCTTCAAGGTGAAATCAAATTTTTTTGCCTTTTTAAGAAAATATACTCAAGGCCTATTGCAAAATGCTGCTATTTCTTAGAATTTTTGATGGTCATTGAGTGTATTTTACTGAATTCCCAGTTGATTCTTTTGGACATAATCCAAAAGGTTTAGTGCTACTATTTTCTGCCCTTACAAATAAGACACTGCTAGTATTCAACATAATGCATGAACAGAGTCAGCAAGGTATAATCTGGTGGATAGCTTTTTTATTTCGATCAAATAAACCTATTCAAATATCCTGTTTGCCAGTGTCCTACTTCTTTCTATCCTTAATGTAGCAGGTCAGAGTGGATAAAGTAAGAACATGCTATTAATTCTAGGGATAGCTGCTCACTTTGTTCCTACTGAGAGTTGTCCTGAACTGCTTGGTAGCATCTTTACAATAGAAATAACACAACTAGAACATACTGAAAATACATGACTGCAAATAAATTTTGGTAAGTCATACTCATAAGTACAGCACAAAAATTGAAGTAAGAAATGGGACAAGAAAGTCTAGATGGATATATTTAAATGAAAAGGCAAACGCCTGGAGAACTCTAAGGAGGAGACAGTGGTGGAGCTAAAGCAGAAAAAGTGGGAAGAGTTCTGTCTGAACCCAACAAAACCTCTAGGATGAAAAATTAGGAATATCTAAACAGCTTTCTTTGCTTCTCACTCTATTGCTCTTCTGCACCCCAAGACATCTAAGCAAAAAATTAATAAGTTTGATAAATACTTCAAAGTACCTCATTTCCTATTGCACTTTCAAAGCAAGATAGCAGCAGCACAACTGCAGATACAAAGACAGAAGGTTATGACAGAAAAATGTGGAATGACTAGAAAGATTTACATTTAAAATGTAAAAGGCAAGAAAAGCATTGCACTGTTATTGAAGATTATATTGACAGAAAACAGTGTTTTTTAAAGATCCAGAGACTACTAGTATTATATTAATTTCAGGTCTGTGAGGAAATTCAGTCATATCATTGTCATATTACTATAAATATTTAAACAGCACAGAGCTTATCTATAAAAGCATCCAGAAGCCAGCTTGCATGCCACAAATCAAAACTGAAGATCATTCATACCAATTAAGCATTACTGCAGATTGCTCTTTACTCCTAGAGAGGGCAAAATTAAATGCAGAATACCATTCTGATTATCAGCCACAGAATGAAAAGGTCTTTTTCCTGTGGTCCACCTCAGTTCCTGTTCCAGAACCATCTACTGCTGAAGATTAAGTGAAACCTGTTATCACTTATCATTTAGCACCAAAACCACCAAACACTCAGCACAAGCATTTATTCTCTGGTGAATCTGGCACCAGTAATGTGAACTGGTTTTCTCTGTCACAAGCAGGTGCAACAATTCATTACAATTAATGTAATTAAAAACCAAGTATGTAGGGGTTTGACTGTGAAACAATGTGTTTCATACGGGTTGGTGGAAGGCAATTGTTACAACCATAAGAAGTATCATCCAACTTTGATATCATCAAAGTTTGATAATTTGCATACATAACACACCCTAAGAAACACAGATTTTGAAATGATATTTTGAACTTGCATAGTAAAAAATGGAAATTAGACATGAAAAGGAGAGAAAATGAATCCGAAAGGAAATTGTAAGAAAGAATGTAGCATATCAAGAACAACTTGCATATTCAGATATGAATAGGTACAGAGACATACAATCAAGCAAATATTGACATGGTTAATGGCTGATGTGATTTCTAAATGTATTTTTTTAAAAAAGTACTTTTGCATTAGGGAAAGGTACATTATGCAAAAGTTTGTATTTTTTCTCTGTATACATGAGACAACAAACACAGATACTAAATAAATAAATGGAGAAAAATAACCTAGTAGTAAAATACAACAGCAAATGAATATCAGCCTCCAAGGGCAGGAGCAGAGGCAGAAGTAGGATGTATTTTCCAGTGGCAAAACACAACTTACCTCATGCTGTAACAAACTACACAAATACTTTGGGCAGGAACACATTTAGATTAGACTGGAAAGCTCAAGAAGTTCGAGTACTTTAGTGTTCTGTTCCCCTGCCTTCATGAAGGAGAGGACAAAGTGCAGAGCAGTCCCTCTACAGTATCCATAATCTGTGCTGGCTGGCTGGCTGCTGGGGAGGAACAGGAGCACAGCAGGGAGGTGGAGGGGAACAGTTAGAGCACCCACCTCCCTGTCTTCCCCTTCCTCCTAATCAAAAACACAGAGGCTCTGCAGAAGGCAGTGCCCAGGTTTTGAGAGGTTAAGGCAGGCATGCTGTCCAAGGCAATGCACAGCAAGCTACAAAACAAATACCCTAAAATATGTATCAGTACAGATCTTAATATTGCATGATTGTGATAAAAGCCAGTGCCTTATCTGCCCCACAGCACTGTTGTAGACACAGTGCTGGTGATCACCAAAGAAAGGCAATTTTTGTCTGTAGCTGTTTAAACCAAACCACAGCAGATTGATAGCAACAAGTACACAAGTTTGTCGTCTGAGACATCAGAAGCACCATACAAAATGTAAGGACCACTACACTGGAAAGAATGCTCATTAAATGGGGAATGAGTTCAGGACCAGTCTAAAACCTGTTTACATCAGCTTTACTCTCAGTACGAAAAACAAAGAACAAAGAGGACAGCAGTTCTCAGATATGAAACCCGTAACACCAGCAAAAGGCAAACACAGAAAACACATTGCAGAAATTATGTCAGCTCTTATAAATTTCTACTTTGTGGAGAATAACATGAAGTAAAAACTCTTCTAATCCAAAGGCTGATAAAGATTGATGAAGTGGTGCTGAGTTGTACTGCTCTTGCTGACAGAAGTAAGAACTGTCCTGGGATTGTTTAATTGCGTTTTGAGATTCATTCAAATGAAACCTAATCAGCAGGGGCACATACTGCAGACTGCTTGTGTGATGCCTGCATGATATTTTGGACTACCTATTTACCTAGCAGCCATTATTAGATTTTTTTGCCCCTTAACATGATGTTGTAATCAAGTCCCAGTGCTAGCTGACTGCATCTATTCCTCTTCCGGTCCACTTCAGCAACGTGATCGACATGAAAGAAATTATTCCTTGATCCCTCAATAAAAGAAGACTTTGCAAGCACAGGAAGGTGAAGGAGGTTAAACTGCCATTGATTGTTGAAGACACATTAATAATTTTTTATTTAGCAGCCCTGACATCAATCTGTTGTGCACACAGCTCTTTCTGCAAGACTCCCAGCATGCTCTAAATGATTCTCAGTACACATATTGGAAAACAGAATAAATTTAGGTCTATCATAAGATGAAGATTCCTTGACATGCTGCACTACTAGAAAGCAATTAGTCTTTAGAGAAACCTTGAGTCCCCCCAATGTCTTCCCCAGAATACACACAGCAGTTGTAGCAAAGTCATGATGTTAATAACTTAAGGACACTGTAGCATTTCTCATCATGGAAGACCCTCTTTTGTCCTTACCAGAAATTATTTTAAACTTTAGGTTTTAATTCCATAATCAAGTTTCACATTAGACCGTTTCAATACAGGAAAGACATTAAGCAGTTTGCTTTCCAGTTAAAACAGTTCTTTATGAGAAACATTATCTTTAGTGTTACAGACTTTATCTTCTGCTTGCTTATTAAAACTACTCCAAAGCAATTTCTGCTGAAAAATCTGTGTGTGCTGTATGGGAAAAAAATCAGAGCTCTATCAGAAGTATTACCCAACAATTCAAAGGTACTGCAGGAGATGGCATCATCCAAGCTTTACCAAGTCAGGTTCTGACCATAATTACGTTGCAGCTGCTAACATCAAATACACTTTAAGAACTTCCTTTCTGGTAACTGCTCACACGCTCACCCAAAACACTCATTCAATACTGTTTATGCTTTTTCAGAGCAGTCCACAAAAACAAGAACATTTCTTCTCTGTGAAACACGACATTTCCACCTTCTTCACCCATTCCTTCCTAAATATAGACTCGCCTCCAGCTTTTCATTACTGTACACCCCACAGACAAAAGGATTAATTCTTCATCTAAGTCAAAGTCAGAACTTCCATTTACTTTTAATGACACATCTAAATGAACTCAAAGGCTAAAGAACTATCTCAGCTACTGGAGATGTCCAGAAGTAAAAAAACCAAAACTCCATCAGTGTTTTCTTTTGGGGACTAACTTGTCTCAGTTTTTTCAACTGCAAAACAGGTAACTTAAGATTACACAGGGTAACAAAAAAAATATGAGGATATAAACCAAACCACTCATAGAGTTTTAAGCATTTCTGAATTATTACACTATGCAGTGCATATAAATATTTGTATTATATTTATGAAATAATGCTATGCAAATTCCTGGTAGCACTTTTATCCAACTATTACTAGCTTCTAAATTTGAATTAGGCAAAAAAAAAGAGTGAGGAATTTTTTGTTCTTGTTTTGTTTTTTAAATTAAAGCAGCAAATTTGCAATGATGAAATGAAGTTAAATTTTCTGCTTACCTCTTGAACCAGATCTGAAGTATTCAATGTACACTATTCTCAGAATCTGTGACTAATGGGGTGAAAAATACATATTCTCTGATCTGTTTTGTATTTTTCTATTTAATTGAATTTCATATTAGCACAATATACTTGTACACACTTACTGACATCCTGAATAAAATTATGTACAGATACTACCTGCCACAGTTACAACTCATGCAAAAGCAAAGAATGTAAATGTAATTGCCATTTGGATTCAACAGAAACACAGCTGAAAAACAGCTATCTTTATGAGTAATCCTTCACAGAAAAGCTGCACAATCTGATAAATAAAAGAGTAAAATGTTTAAACAGCATTACAAGAAGTGTCAGCATTCCTCCTCACTGAGTTCCCCTCATTGTGATCATAGCAGGCTTGTGTTATTTCTGCAAATTCATTCAAATTTCTCTTCAATCAACCCTTTGCAACAGGATTTTCACAAGAACTCTGTATCACATAAATACAGGTGAAGTGCTGTTCCATAGAGAAACCATCAACATTGCAACAGCCTGTATGAGAGAATATATTATTTCAACCATGACAGGATGGGCATTTTACCAGGGAAGTCTGAAAAATATGTTCCATTAATTGAAGAGAACGCTGCTAAAGAAAATGATTTATTTAACTTATTGTTGTTATTATGACATTTAACACTCAAATCTCAGCCAGAAAACTGCACCTGTCTGGGGGAGGAGGTTCTGATGGTATTTTTTACTCCCCACCAAACTCCAAGGGACCACACACTGGAAAAAGGGGAAAAAATATATAATCTGCTAACAGCATGAATTCCTGCAGTATGAGTACCACATATTTGATTTGGGAGAAAACAACCAAATGCATAAGTCACATCTGCTTATAAAACACCCCAAGCAACATAATATAAAAAAAAATGAAACAACACAAAAACATTCCCCAAACTTGACATATTTCCTGTTGCCATTTTCAGAGGAAAAATTTGATTTAACATCTAATGTATAAGAAAGTATTGCAAAGGATAATTGGTCACATAAAAAGGGGATTTAGTATTGTAAAGTACAAAAATGCCTTTAAATATTTTTGAATATTATGGATTTTTCAGTAGTAATATATACACACACCTCAAAGTTTTGGTAAATTCCACCAGACACGACTTCACAGACACAGTACAGATAAAAAATTTCATATTAAAACATGAAATTTTGATGTTTCTATCCTCAGAAGACAAAACTTTAATGCTCCACTGACACAAAACTAAAAGGAAGATTTCAAAGCCTGCTTTAATTCCAGAGTTCTTTCCATAAATTTGAAACAGCCTGTTGATCTGTACCAATGCAAAACCACTGCATTTGCAAAACCAAAACTACTTTGCAGAACGGTTTTTAAGAATTATTGTCAGACCTTGCCCAAGTCACAGAATGGAACTGTGCTAAATGTTCCACAAAGAGTATTCAAGAGACTCGCACAAGCACGAGAATCTCTTACACACACTCAAGCAACTTTCCACAGAAAGAATACTTGCAGTCAGAAGAACTGGGGAAACAGTATTTCTATTAAGTTTCTATTTCTATTATTAAATTAATCCTCCTTGACTGTGTTCCTGCATGATAATACATACTATCAATACACATTCCAGGAGACATTCTGACAGATGCTCTTTAGGAAACGGAATTTTAGCATCACTTGGCAAAACTGTACTTGTTCCATTATCTTTCAAATTTCAAATCTTGTTTGGACAGCATTTGACAATTCTAAACATAATAATCTCATTAAATGTCAGTTAGTGTGCAAATAAATACTGAAAAAGAAATTACAAAACACTAATACATACCATCCAAATTCATTTATGCAAATTCTCAGCTCTTCATAAAGCCTAAAATTAACAGGGCATTGCTGTGCTGGCAGGTAGCTGTAATTATCTTCTCATGTTTCTGAAGGTACTTTAGAATCACCAAATCCATGCATGGGCACAACAACAGCAGAGGCAAACCAGCTGACAGAAATCTCAACACCCACAAGGATGATAAAAAATACTGTTTGATACAGCTACTTACATCATGGCCTATGAGTTCTGTCTGTGTGGATTTATCTGCCTGGGAAGCAAGAGCCTTCTGAAAGCACTGAGCCTTTTCCTGTAAAACAAAATAACATTGCATAGGTGAGTCATGTTTTCCCTCACTGGGCTTTGCAGCTCCAAACATCCAGACAAATTCAAAACTCATGCACGGACAGCAGGTAAGAAATAGATTTATTATGGCACTATTCACACTGGGAGGTTGATTTCCTTCCTATTATATGCTTTTATAAATTTATCTTTCTCTTAAACAGAGAGCAGACTCAGCCAGTCTAACTCTGTGATACAGAGGGGCCCACAAGAAGCATGTCACTGAGGCAGACACAGGTACAAAGCACCAAGCAGCTGCAGGGATTGCAGCAAACACCAGCACCACTCCAACAGCAAACAAAAAATTTACTTTTTTTCAAACATTAAGGAATATGCAAACTTGCACATCACAAGCCTGGGATGACTTCTGGCTCCCCCTGACAGAAACATGTTAGGAAATCCTAAGCATTTCGTGGGTATTGCATTGGTTTCTGCTTTTCCCATCCTTGTCCCTCTGTACCTCAGGAAGTTTTGCAAGTGTGGCATGGAATCTCTGAACAGGCTTGAGCAAAGATACCTGGCTGCTCTGACACAAAAACCCCCAGATTCTGATACCTCATTTGAAACTGAACACTAAGCCTGCTGAGTCAAACCCTTGAGCACACTGTTTCAGTTTCCAGGAGAAGGTATTTGATAAAACAACTGTAAGGATGTAGGGTAAGGCAGCAAGAGGCACACAGGAGGGGAAGGAGAATGCAAAGCTCTTTACTGCATTGATTTATGTTTTCCTGCTCACTGATTAAGTTTAATTTTTCAGTTGTATCTGTAAAAAATACTTCACCTTGAACTCAAAGATGTAAAAAATAGAATAGAATGCTAATGGTATGTATTACAATAAACCAGAATTTGTTTAAATTGAATTTCAAGTTCATTGACTCTCAAGTTCTCATATTATTTGATTGAAGGCACGGTATGCACATCACTTAATTGAGTAAACAGCAGAAAGAAGTCAATCCCTCAGTGATATTTACCTCCAGTATTTCAACTCCTCAAATAAGGGTTAGGAGAAAACAGAATTCAGACTGATCTCTTCATTTGTATAAAACACTTGAGCCCAAATCTGCTGCTGTAACAATCAAATTAAAACTGAATTCATAGAAAAGGAAATCCTAGTTCTGACAGAAATGCTTTGTCCTTTTGAGGTTTGAATTTATGAGTCCACTGTACAGAGCACTCTTACATGTTTAAAGAACAGACATTATTACATATCTGCTATCTTACTTAACCACATTTTACTGCTCAGAAGCTCCATGAATTTTCTAGTTACAGATACTGACAGATACTGGGTGTTCAAGTAATGTAGTGATTTGAGCAAAGCCAGCATTAACCTGCCTATCTGATCAAATGTAACATTTCTGTTCTTTCTGTATGGATTCACAAATATATATTTTGGAAAAAAAGTTAAAAATTAGGGAGGAAAAAAAACCCAGACAAACAGAACAAACACCAATACTCATTAAGGCAACAAATTACCTGGGAAAGCTAAAAAGGCTGGAGTAACAAAACCCTTTCCTTTATTGGAGCTGCTCATTTAACTAGGTATATGCAGTGAGATCCATTTTTAACCTATCCAAGTTCTGACTCCACATTAACATGGCAATCATTTTTATTTACTTTTAGTGAGCTGACTAGTAACATGGGAAAAACCAAATTTCTAGATGTCCAGGAACTGGAAAAGCAAGTTGGAAACGAAAACCTTCTTCTTTTTTCTCCAGAATAGCAAAATAGAAAATGAAAGATCTTTACAAGCCAGGTAGCATACTTTAACATTGATTTATAACAAAGAAGTTACCTGGACATCTACTCCCAGAGCAGCCTTCTAGAACCCTTACAACATTACTCCTAGGAATGATTACTATTATAAGGTAATATTTTAAAGAAATTTTTAAAGTTTTTTCAAGTGCTGAAACTTCCTGGAGACCTTCCTGCCATTCTAAAAGACAAAAATAACTTTTTTTTTTCAGATGCTTCCCAGTGAAACTGAAAAATTATTGACATTTTCCATATGTGACCCAGTCCTGATTTCTGCTCCTTCTCTGTGTGTCTGAGAGGAGTCAGCTCCCCCTTTTCTAGGATATTACATAGTAAAAAGATTGCAGAAAGATTGTTCCTTATCCTTTTTCTTTACAGGGTAAACAAAACAGGTATCTTTGTTTCTCTAAAGACTAAGAAGAGACCAAATAATTTATTTAAAAATTTTTTTAGGCTCAGCCAAAGTACTTCTAGTTGACTTTTTTAAAGTGAGAGCATTAATGAGCATCTTTTCTTACCATTCTGTGGGTTGTCATTGCCTCTTATTAAAACAAACAGCACAAAAGCACATTTGCAGGTGACACAGATGAGAGCATGAAAAGCTTTTATTCCCTGGGTTCATCCTTATTAGCAAAAAGGCAGGAAGAGCTGCTGGTTGCTTTAACAGCAACACTGCCAGGAACAATCTCTGAAGTACCTGTGTGTGTATCAGAGTGTGTGGTTTGAGGGGAGAGAGAGAAAAAGCTACAAGGAAGAACATTTTCTCCATCATTGCAGTTGTTTCAATTACTGAGAGTACTGACTGTGGTATTTCAACAACCACAGTGCAAAGCATTAGACCATGACCAATAAAGATCATGTTCCTGTCTGTGTCTTCACACGGGGGGAAGTTCACACATAGTCTGTATCTCAAACTACCTCTGGTACAAGACTGTCGTGGTTTGAATGCTTACTATTTGATTACTATGCTTGTAGTAAGTCACCAAAAGGTGCTGAAATAGGAAGACAACAGATTTCAGCTGATAAATGATGCAAGTAAAAAACATCACAAATAAAATAGTAAAGGGAAATGCACGATAAAAAAGTGAGAAAATGACTTAGTCTTCACTACTAAAAGACTGCAGGAATAAAGTTGAGCCATTTACCCAGATTTAGGCAGTCAGTAAAGTTTGACACATCTTGAAACATGACACTGGTTTTCTAAAACATTCCTTCTCCAAACAGATGAGTATTAAAACAATTTTCAAAGCTTTGACTGTGAACAGGTCAAAGTTATTTTTTGTGACTGTTTTCTTATCCCCTACCAGTGACACCATGGTGACCACTTGTGGTGCTTTGTTAGATTGCAAATTCCAAAAATAAAATGCTTGAAAATTACTTTGAATGGTCATATTAAATCAAGGAGCAAAACTTACTGCCCCGGGTGTTTTGAAGGAATCAAAAATCTAGTGTCCAGTACAGCTGTGGCTTTCACCCTTAAGGAATATATTTTGTCTAGCTGATAGCAATAAAGATATTTTCCTTAATGGCTGTTTCATCTTTATTGTTACTTAGATTAAAAAATATAAAATCTCATAAATTAACTTTTTACCTCTGTCTCCTATAGTCTTTACAGATTATTCTAAAACTCTATGAAGACAAATGTTGTGTTTTGTCTCAGCATACATCCAGAACAGCCTCCAATTGCCACCAACACAGCAGTCAGATTTACAACTCACACGTGATTGTTTCCCTTGCTTCAGGCACGAACCCCACTGTGAATAACAACTTATGTTCACCACAGAACTGGGGCGAAAAAGCTGTTCTTCAGAAGACTTATAAAAATGCAAAGTCTTTTAATTCTTATGTGCTTTGGGATTAAACTTAATCAACAGCAGCAGTTAGGCAGAGAGCAAAGGGATAACAAGTAGGAAAAAACCTGCTTTCCACCATCTATTCTACGTAATTTACAGAGTACAATGAGCTACAGAATTGACTTTATGACAGCCATTTCCATAGAAATTGAGTCCCTATTGGTTTGAGTCTCAGTTTGGGAAGAAAACGTATCATATACAGCATAGCTCCAGTGATCAGCTGCAGTACAGCTGAGTCACATCACACTGGAAAACACTTTGTGAAGCCCTGCAAAAAGCCCAGCTGCCTCTTGAGCACAGCATGGTAAAACAGCTACAACCTGGTTCAGCTATCCACACATAAATGTACTAAGAACTGGGGTGCTAAATAGCCACAACAAATTTAGAGGCATTACTCTGGAAGCACAGTTACAAACAGGTGTGACCATCCCCAAGGGGACTCTCCCACTGATCAGGAGAAAAACTTGAGACAACTTGGTGGGAAAGCATCCAAGTATGCACAAAGGTTTCACTGAGGGTTATAGTTCTGTCAAACCAGTGTAAACAACAAACCAAAATGACACTGAATTTCAGAGAACATTTCACTGCTTTCACACAGGACTCTTAAACAAACCAAAAGAGTTTTTCAGTTTTTACATTATGAGACTTTTGTAAAACACATGGTAAATTTCTATGCATATGGTAAATCTGGCATCTGGAATGAAAGACAGCACACCTTCTGCTTCGATTTCCATCAGAACACAATATCCAGGTATGAATCAAGAAAGGCTAAGACTGTCTCCAAGCAGTTTGCAATACTTCAGCAATTAGTAACTGCCAAATCTGAACACATCTAATAAAAAAGACTCTTTCTTAAAATGCAATCACTTCATAGCAAGTCTTTGAAGATCAACAACATTTAGCAAGGTTCAAAATCTCTGACAGTTTCAAGTCCTGCTGTAGACACGCCAGCTAACCTTAAAGTACTGCAAAGGTTTACTAGATCCAGAGAGGGTTATTAAGTTTTGAAATCCTAATAATCCCAAGTATTGTCTTAAATTTTTCATCCCCAAGTCTGCCATGCAAAAACTCTTCTCTTTTGCTGAGTGCTGTATGACCTTACCAATGAAAGATGACTCCGAATTCTGAGAGCCCAGTCTATNATGTCAGAGACAGGAAACAGTCTTAAAAATGGTGCCTTCTGACTCGTTTGATTGGATGGTGCTGTAGTGTAAAAATTGNAGCAAGGTTCAAAATCTCTGACAGTTTCAAGTCCTGCTGTAGACATGCCAGCTAACCTTACAGTACTGCAAAGGTTTACTAGATCCTAACCAGAGAGGGTTATTACTGTTTTAAGATTTGAAATCCTAATAATCCCAAGTATTGTCTTAAATTTTTCATCCCCAAGTCTGCCATGCNTGTCTTAAACATTTTATCCCCAAGTTCTGCCATATAAAAACTCTTCTCTTTTGCTGAGTGCTGTATGACCTTACCAATAAAAGATGACTCCCAGTTTTGAGAGCCCAGTCTATCTAATCAGAAAGAGAAAACACACAAAAAGTGAATCTCAGTCCACTTAGCTGACAAATGTCAGAGACAGGAAACAGTCTTAAAAATGGTGCCTTCTGACTCGTTTGATTGGATGGTGCTGTAGTGTAAAAATTGCCATTACCACTCTTGTATGTTCTGCAAAATTAAAACCAGATATTGACAGGTATTCGAGGCCATCTCAGAATTTCACAACAAGGATTTTGCAAATATACCTGAGTTTNAGATTTGAAATCCTAATAATCCCAAGTATTGTCTTAAACATTTTATCCCCAAGTTCTGCCATATAAAAACTCTTCTCTTTTGCTGAGTGCTGTATGACCTTACCAATAAAAGATGACTCCCAGTTTTGAGAGCCCAGTCTATCTAATCAGAAAGAGAAAACACACAAAAAGTGAATCTCAGTCCACTTAGCTGACAAATGTCAGAGACAGGAAACAGTCTTCTGAAAAAAAAATTGTGTCTTCTGACTCATTTGACTGGGTGGTGCTGTAGTGTAAAAATTTCCATTACCACTCTTGTATGTTCTGCAAAATTAAAACCAGATGTTGACAGGTACTCGAGGCCATCTCAGAATTTCACAACAAGGATTTTGCAAATATACCGGAGTTTTTAGGTTATTTTTTAAAAGCACCTTGGGAAGGTGCTTTAAAATACAGTATTAAACAGTGGGAGGTATATGTTTATTCCATGTGAAGAAAACCTCTATTGCATTTCTTGGATCAGGAGAATTTCTTGATAGTAAATGTATTTTGATTAATTATTTACTGTTTTATAGGTTGCATTAACAGATTGCTAAATTGCTATTAGAAGTTATGATTTATATTTTAAAGCAATACCTGTATATTGTTTATTTCTATCATTCAGTCATTCAGTAAAGCTGAATAGCAGGTTGACATTTCTTTACTGATTATGGCTCCCATGACTACTTTTAGATATATGCCTTTGTAAGCACGACACTAAAAAATAGAGGAACTTTTTCTAGTGATAACATCTCTTAAAAAAAAAATCAAATAACAAATTACATATTCATATGGCCCAGACATGGCCATGCATGCTTTGAATAATGCAATGCAATAAAAAATTTATGTGGTCACACTCTGTGAATAATATGGCCATAACAAGTGATGCCAACTTTAACACCCCAGCAACAAAAACAAAAACCAACACCTGAGAAAGTTATTGGAAGGAAAGAAAAAACAAGCAGCTGTGCAGTCATAACCCTTCAGAAGGCAGACACATCAAGCACAGGAGTTCCTGTAGAAATTATCCCTACAAATAGTCTTGAACCTTTAATAAGCATTGTTGTTAGTTTGAATTTGTGTTGTGGTTGCACCCAGATGTCCAAGTCTTACAGTAGCTCATCTAATAGAGCAGAGTATTTCTTTCTACCCATATATCCTTGGGTTGTTATCACTGCTACACCAACTTCTGGGACCACCTAGACAAATAAAATTGTGTCCCAAAATATAAAACACCCAACTGACAACATGAGGAGACAGTATTACCCCAGTTTGATAACTCAGAAATGGTGATAGTGGAACACTAAGCCTTACAGCATCAAAACACAAAAAACCCCCACATAAGGACTATTGCCTTAATCATCCTAGAAATATTTGGAGGAAAACATTCAATAAGAGAATTATTTTTCAAGTTCATCTAAAGCCACAAGAAGAGTTATGGAGTGCTGCATAAATATGCAGCCCAAACCTCATGTCCTGGAAAAGCAGATTTCCCCACACCATTAAATTCAACATACTCACTTTAGCTAGGAATTTCTGGGCTCAGTCACTATTTCAGAGCCCACAACAGAGGAGTATTCAGTATGACACTGAATTGGATGATTACTGAAGAGTTACACACTCAGGTTCAAAGATCCAGCTTTCACACCATTGATTTACAGTACTTTTACACAGCATTTTTATCTAAATGGACATCACAGATATGGCTGTGGAAGTCTCTTCAATTAGTGCTCTCATTTACTTAACTGAACAGCATTAAATAGCCCTTCTTAAGACATGAAACAACTTACTAGCTTTACACATACCAATTTTTGACTCATAATCTTTAAAGTACTTGATTATCAAAAATAAGCAAGTTTAAATCCATTCAAGTTCTGCTTTTCTCATGTTTACTAGCAGAAAATGGAGATGAGACATAAAGTCAAATTAAATTGCTGGCAAACTCATGTTCAGGCTTTTCAAAAATAACAGCAACTAAGAAAATTGTGCTCCTTGAACAAGGATATAAACATATTTATTTCAAGTATTTGTCTCATGGGGGTAGCACAGTACCTTTCTCATAGTCTAGCTCGAACTAACGAAGAACCTAGAGTAGGAAAAAATGGATTAGATAGATTATTCCTGCCCTTCTGCTTTCACTGAAATATACAGGCACAACATCACCTCTAGGTGGTATGCTCATGATTCAGCTGGCAGAGTTGTGCTGACACACACACAAGCTAAACATGTAAATGGACACAAACTACTAAATTTAGTGAAGAAAGGAAGCACCGTCTCTAACTTTGGGTTTTTTCCTTCCTTTATCCCTTTTCAGAACAAACACACATCACTTTTATAGTGTACATGACTTTAAATGCTGCCAGGTTCTGCATGGGTACACAAACAGAATTTCAGTCTGTCCACAACATCTGTTTTGGAGGGGCTGGAGTTATTTTTTTGTGATTTCTTTCGTAGTTTTTTTGGTGGCTATCACTATTCATCAAAGGAAAAACACTCTGCTTAAACACAGCACAACAAAACAGCATTATGAAAATCCTGTAGCACTACTAACAGATGATTCTGAAACACATTTAATAGGAGGTTTTACTTGGGGAAACTGGTTTATTAACTTTTGAAATTATCAAAGCCATTTGTTAACTTTTTTGTTTTGTTTTTCTTTCCTACCTACCAACTGAAATGCTAACATCCTTTAGGTCTCTAAGAGGAGATATTTATGTGCATTGCCTGTCAAATATTTCAGCTGGTTTGAGGTTTCTTTGCCTCTGTGCACACAGGGACATTGGTGGGAAGTGATTCACGTCAGTGCCAGTCACTTGATCAGAGATTTAACAGAACATGCATTAGACAGAGTGCAAGAATCATTAAATCATCACAGTCAAAACTGCAACTGTTGTTTATTGAAGGCTTCTGGCATTAATTAAATCTCACACAGCTAAGTATTTACAATTTTACAGATTGCTGTCCTGAGGAATGAGATTCATGATTGTGGCATTAGGACCATACAGTACAAATGCAATGAAAGGGTCATTTTTGAGTTGTCCCAGCAACTGCATGAAACAGGCAGATTTTGATCATTTGTTGGTCAAATGAATAGAGAAAAAATATCAGATAAATCAAATAATTGCTGCCACCATGGAAATCAACAAATCCCTGGACCAATCTCTGTGCTAAATTAGGCAGCAGTTTTATTCACTGGTATCAGCAACATATAATCCCTGCATCATTGTAAATATACCCAGCAATACTGAAAACAACCCACAGCTGCCACTCTGAGCTGTTGTCCCTGTGACATTCTGTCAATTACTCAATAAATTTTGGCAGGTGTTTCAGACAGAACCAGCAGTCTGGGCTTAGCATGGCCACTACAGGACAACTCTTTGACTTGACTGCGCTCGTGTGCAGCCCATTAAATGTACACATTCAAATGCACACACTGGAAGTGATCACACTGCCTGTCCCAATTATTTTTTACAGTGGTCAATACTAACTGGCCCATCTAACAGAGGGAGTTCTGTGAAAATCAGTGTCTGGACAAATGAGAAAGGCCTCAGCTGGCAAGGGGCTATGCAGGAGAGTCAGCCACAGGCAGCCAGGTGAGAGCTGGGAAACACCTTCTGCCCAGGAAGCACTTTGGAGCCCAGGAGGGTTTGTAGGGATTTTATGGGAAAGTGAGGCATGGAGAATTACAGGGAAACAGAGAGCTTCAATAAAAGACTAAGGAGACACAGTCACAACAGGATTTAGCAGAACAGCTCAGGAAAAAGCTTCAGTCACTACAGCAGGCACTCGCACCGCAAAGACCTTTTCCTGGGCAATTAACTGCTTAAGCAAGGACCAAAAGGCACTTTTACCCTTTTTGAACCTTCTCTCAGGAGAAGTCACAGCATGGTTTTTGCCAGTAATTGACACTGGAATGTTATTAAAGTAGATAGCTTTTTACTGTGAGTTCAGGTTCATCATTCATGCCCTCCATTTTTACCCAGCCACCTCAACTGAGACACTGAAAATGAAGTATGAAGCACATCATATCCAATTCACTAAGACAAAACCAACACACTTTAATATGCATTATCAGGTGTTCCAAATAGTATTGCAAGGCCCACAAGAAATTTTCAGACCAATTGTACTACTCTAAGCAGAATAGTTGTGACCAGAAAACAAAATTTTGTTTCACTTTTACAACACCAAAGCAATCCAGGAGAGAGGAGCCTATCAATTTCCTCTTCTTTCAGACATGTCTTGAATTAATTCAGAAACTTCCCTAATGATGAGAGTTGGACTTTGTGAGAGCTTCAAGACTGTTACAAATTCTATAGCAAGCCATTTGGACGCCAGGACTTAGTCAAGCATTTCAGCAATTGACATTTTGATTTCAACTGGTGAAACTAACAGAATACACAGCAAAGTATTTTCATTATCATATAAAAATTGGAGCTTTCCAAGCACCTGCAAATGATAATAACAAGTTTTATATTGTACAAGGAAAGTAACCATTACATTCAGGTTTTTGCTTTGATGGCTATGCAAAAAGACAACTGTTGCACAAAGAATTGAAATAGGATTTTTTCTTATTATTTCCAGAAGAACTACAGGATCTTCAGGAAAGAGTGCCAAAAAAAGATCTGTCATTTTAATTTCCTTTTTAAAATACAATTTCTCATCTTTTAAGGAAATTCTGACTAGATCTTCATTTCCCACTGACATATTTCATAAGCAAAACACATTGCTATGATCCTCAGATTGCTGCTGCAATCAAACCAAAAAGGATGACTTATAATCATGACCATAAAGCAGCTGTCACATAAAACTGTTCAAAGATGGGGAATCACAACTGAAACTATGACATATTCATAAAAACATGAGAATTACATTATTCAAGTCTAAAGAGACACCCTGATACTTCTTATAGTATTTTTCAGACAATAGAAGAGTAAATTCTCATTTTGCCTCAGAAAATAAGAAGTGAAAAAGAGATGAAGGTGAATCTAAGGCACCTGAAAAACATTAATAGTCAGTTTATGCTGTAACATAAATTCACTCTATGACATAAACCATCTTTATTGCCTCATAATCAGCCTGTTGGTACAGTACTGTTGATAACAACTGTTCTGCTAGAATTTTTACAAGTGTTTTTTAATGCTGTCCCAGTGCTGTCTGAGCTCATTGTGTGTACCTATTGTCAAAAAAGGGTTTGTTTGCAAATGCTGCTTTTAGATAAGCCAGTGTTGCCGAGGAAGATGCCTCATTTCTCAACACGGGCAGAAAAGAGATGGATCCTGTCTGTTGGCCAGGGACTCCCTCTGATATCCAAGTGTAAACCAAAAAAGGCATCTTTTGGGGTTTTCTTGTTCTATCCAATTATTCAATCCATTTGTTTCCGGATTTTCTGGTGTTGAAGTTCACACTGGTTCAAGAGACCAATGACTCAGAAGGTCACTGAACTCTCAAAGTCAGATGAATAAACTGGTTCAGATTGCTGACTATTTGATAATCACAGAAGGTTTGACTTTTTGGTGCCTTGAGCATTTTTGGCATGTTATTCCATTCATGGCAACCAGGAGTCCCATTCCTCCGAATCTGACTCATTTACAGAAGGCTGTCACACGTCTATTTCCAAATTGCATAAAAAATGAAATACAAAAGCAGAAAACAAAACAGAATTATGTGAGCAAGCATCTTTTTTTAAGTACCGATATGGTGGATATAGCTTGTCTTCAATGGAAAATAAGCTGAGTTTTTCGTAAGTTCCACAGAATTTCTCAAGTAGATTGTCTTAAGCTTTCAGGTTCTTCTAGCTATTTGCTTAAGAAATACTGCAGAAAAAAATGGACTTGTTATTTACAAGCACCACTCTGTATCAAGAGTGGAAAGCTTGAAAAGTGATGTAGTGTTCAATATCCTTAGGAAGAAATGTTCAGTTTATTCTGTTTACACTGGCTTTTCTAGCATCACTTAGAGACAGTATTTGCTTTCTTGTCAGAATATGCATACAAGCAGAAGTAAAGTAAGCAACTGGTTTTTTAAGTGCCCAAATTGCAGCAGACCTGCAAAAGACTTAATTGTTTTTGGCAGCCTAAGTCTCCTATTCTATCACATTGACTGTGGTAGACATTATAAACAGGTGCATTTTCCTTTTTTTCTGTTCTTGTGAGTGCATTTTATTTCTATCCCAGCCCTAGCTTGTTTTCCTGAGGCACTCCAGAGATCTTCCATGGCAATTGATCCCATACATTCAGCTCAGCCCCATTCATATGCAAAGTTTTACCTGCTACTCAGAAAATAATGTTCCATTAGTTGTTTGTTTTGTTTATTTACTGGTCCTAGTGGAGGTCACTATACAGACTCACAACCAGAAGGAAACCACATCATGCAGAGGCATAGTGAAAGAAATTACACAAAACACATGGAATGGGCAGAACAAACATATCATTCATTTGCCAGGGGATATAAAATCTGGCCTTATAGGAGAACTTCAGATGACCATCTTTAGACCTACTGGTCTCTCATCAGCTCAGGTGGTCCTATTCAAGCTTAGCTTTCTTAGGCTGGTGTAATTTGTGGAATCTTTACATTGTTAAAGAGACCCAGCCACACATTTTATTCCACTGATAAAAAACAGGGAAAAGGAAAATAAGCAACACAGGCCCCCCCTCCCCCCAAACTCCACAGACAGCTTCTTCATTATTAGTGGTCAGGATAGCTAAGAATTGGACTCAAATGCTACAAAACTAAAATACTGATACAAAATTCTCAGTTCTATTCATCTGAGTTCAAGTCCTCTTTTCTCTTTTCACCTGCACTGGATTTGAGATGACCATCTCTTGTATTCCTTGCTTTCCACTCATGTTATCTCCTTGTAGACCTGTTGCTTCCTTACTTGTAACTTTTCCTGGCCCTTTCTTTCCTGGCTATGAACTGGCTGATAACCTTTGTTCTTTTTCTGCCACTGAGACACTTCACTCTCCCCTTTAGACTTCAGCCTCTGATACATGTGACCCTGAAATCCAAGGTCTCTCCCCACTGCAATAACTTCAGTTCAGGGGCGGCCACAACAATTGGCTTCTGAAGTGCCAGGACTGCCACCTTTTTCTAAGTTCTTTCTGAAGAAGTAAAGGTGTTGCAGAAGGGACAAAAACTGCAGCTCACTTCACTGCAGAAGTTATCTCTGAACTGATACTCTCAGGAGGTTCACATCCTGAGGCATGAAAATACAAACACAGTATCTTTTCTATTCTCTTTACCTTTTTTCTTTCTTTTTTTTTTTCTTTTTCAGCAAGGAGAGCACTTGTGTTCTCCATCACAGGACAATTCACAAACAGAGTACATTTGCTTTATATTATGTCCTAAATGTGGATCTAGACTAGGAACCCTTCAGAGGGCAGTGTGATGTCCCTCACTGTCTGGTTCCTCTTCCAACCACTGCCTCACATGGGATCTTTTTGTTCCGCCATGGGGCTAAGCTCCAGGGAAGTTATCCTACAACCAACAGTGGAACTACAGCTGAGTGTGCAGACCCCACAGGACCATCTTGAGTACAGGACTTCCCAGTCACACCAGTGGCACAGCAGCACAGCCCCCACCACTCTGCACAGGGCCACTCTTCACCCTAGTTTCCTACCTGTTACCCACTTCCAGAACTCCTCTGCCTGCAGCAAAACAGCCTGCACAGCTCAAGTTTTGAGCTGAAAAAACAGAGAAAATAGAAAAAAAAATAGAGAAACAGAGAATAGAAAAAACAGAAAAAACTGAGAAGACATTAAATAGGTCAAAGTGGAGAACACAGCCAATGTCTTATCAATACACACTCCTGCACTACTAAGTTCTCAGGAGAGAAACTAAGCCCACCCTTTTCATTAATTTGCTGTCCCCAGAGCTAGCACATTTACATATTGGGCTTCATCAGAGGCAGGTAAGAGTGCTTTTAATGAAATGGAATCTTTTATAGAGCTTGTCCTAGAAGCTAGTTGATATTGATTCCTTAGCTTATCATGGCAGGAAAAAATAGAGCCCTGTGCTGCATGCTGACCTTACATGGTTTAAAGTGGAAAAAGAATACATTTTTTAATATACTTTCACTAAATATATGTTTATGCATAGAAACCAAAGTCAGTGAAGGAGGAGAGGAGGTGCTCCAGACACTGGAGCAGAGATTCCCCTGCAGCCTGAGGTAAATCCTGCAGTTAAGCAGCTCTGCCTCTGCAGCCCATGGGGGTCCACAGTGGAGAGAGATCCACCTGCAGCCTGTGGATGACTCCATGATGGAGCAGGTGAATGGGCAAAGGAGTCTCTTACTCTGAAGCCTGTGCTTGGAGGAGAGACTCCCAGCATGACCCGTGGCCCCATGGAGAGGGGAGATCACACTAGAACAGGTCTGGTGGCAGGACCTGTGACCCTGGAAAAGTGTGTTCCTGAAACACACTTTAATTACACTTTCTCTCCCCTGTGCAGCTGAGGAAGGGGAGTGATGGAGTGGTGGGCACCTGGCACCCAGCAAGGGCCAGCCACCACACCTGGTTAATTTGAGCCTGCAGGAGATGAGCTCTGCAGCAGATGTGCCCCCAGACAAGCAGAATGAAACTCTGCCTGTACCAGCAGCACAAAAGCATATTGCTGCACTGGGCCTTTACTGCTAGAGGGGCAAAATGATGGAAAACTTGGTTGCAGTGCCCAAAAGAAATGCTGCAGAATCTCATTACATATCTCATAATACATCAGTATTACAACAGTCTCAACTACTCAAGTCATACCTGATAGAGCGTAAGTAGCTGCTTTGCACTCTAGAAAAACTCAAAGATTTTGAATTTAATTTAACACATGTTTTTAGCAATTCATTCTCAGGTGGGAAAAAAGAAAGCTCCAAATGGCATTGCCTTTGAGGCTACCCTTCCAGGGAAATCTTTAAATTGGACATAATGAGAGATTTAAGGTCAAAAGGGAAAGGAGATGTGATGTACCATACCTCTCTCTGAGATACCCTTTCCTCTTCTATTTTCATTCATTTTGCAGTTCAGAAAGGTAGTCACCAGAAATTCAATGTTCTATATCAATGATTCTCACCAAATTGCCTTGCAGTACAGGTCACACAGTTCATATACTCCCCTCTGTTCTGCCTCTTCATGTGTTTCAGCTGACTGCTTTAGACAGGTGGTTTCTTTATCCATCTCTGAATTTCTGTTCCCTATAGTTACTGAGTGGTAGTCTCAGGATGCTACTCTGAAAGAACAGTAATTCTGATTTCCCCAAGTGTACTGTGTCATTACAATCTGTCAGGTTAGCATATCCAGCTTATCAGTTCATTCCCCATCCAAAAAGGAAGCTCCAAAANCCCCATATAACCATATTGCCCTCTTATTTGTTCCTTAGTAGTAAAAACCTTACAAAACACTGGGAAACATTTACTTTTTTTAAAAAGGGGTAGTTTTCCCAAAACAATCCTTTCAATGAAGTTCAGCCTTCTCAGTTTTTTTCCTTAACAGTTATTTTTTCTTGGCAATTTTGTTGTTTTGGGGTTAAGTGTTTAATTTGTTATCAAATAATTAATCCACATGAAATACAACTTTTTAATTGATTTCTAAGGCCTTCATCTTCCAGCAGCAATTACTGGCATGAATGGGGAAATTTCCAAGGCTTAGCTCACAAGGAATTACACTTTGTATTTGGCAGAAAAGAAAAAACAAAATCTGAACTGCAGAGAACACAATGACTATACTAAATGCAATAAACTCTCATCAGAAGATTAATTTCTCCCTCTTTTAGGGGCTGGGGTGAGGAGGGGGAAAGCAGGAAGATGACTCATGTAACTGGATATTTTATCACTGCCAGCAGGAACATGAGCAGAAACAAAGCCAGTCTTCTGTACTTCCCAAGGGAGTGCTTTGCTTTGCAGCCTTCATTTTCCTTCAAGGTTTTGTAATTATATTTCCATAATTTAGTCACATAAGCAATATTATGACTAAGGCACTTCCTAATTTTATCCCACAAAAAGGGCATGTTTGAATTTTCCACTTATCACTGTAATAGCCAACTTATTAACAACATGTAGCAGAGCTAAGTGATAATAGGATATCCTTGCTTTCCAATGTTTCTTCTAGAAATAGCTTTTACATATCTCCTTGGAATAGAGGTACTTGAACAATATGGCTTTCTTCACTGAAAACTGACTCTACCCAAATGAGACTGATGTAGCTGGTTGATGGACTTGCTTGTGAAACAAAGTTGTAAAGTTTTGGACTGGGTTTTTCAGGGAGTGTTTGGGGGGGCTGGTCATGGATTTTTTTTTGGTTTGGGGTTGTGATTTGTTATGTTTTTTATTACAATGCAGTTGGATTAAGTTGTTAAGTCCATAAATTACCTGTTTTTCAAATGCTGGGAGCACACAATTATCTGTATTAGCTTCCATGAGGCTCTCAAATATCAGTTATATTTGAAGACTCATGCAATTTTCAAGGTAAGGACCCAGAAACTGAAATATAATGAGAATAAAAAAATACAACAAGATAAGCACTTAGTCTCCAAAACTTGGCTCTCTGAAAAATTCATGCTCTTAAAGCAGAAAAGCAGAGAAAAGGGAGTTAAGTACTTCTCTTACTATAGCAACTGACTAAACTAATCTTTACATATTAACAACACAACATTATTTCACCAACTGGAGATGGAGTTGAAAGGCCAGTGAGCAACAGTTGTTCCTGTCAACTTGTCAGGTAAAACTAAATTTAATGAAAACCTGAAACATCTTACAGAAGCAAAGGCATTTAACATAAATATAAGAAATTAAGCTGCAGAAAATGAAGGATATTTAAAAAAAAATTACAAAAACTAGATCCTGGAGATTGAAGAATGGGTGTTTTGAGTATGAAGCTAATTCCAGAGAACATACAATTTCGTTTATTTTTATTTATGGAATTAGTGACCAGATATTATTTCTTTTCTTTTGTAGACTGAAATAGTCAATCAAATAACTACTTAATCAATGTACCTTGTATTTCTTATGGATACAGTATCATTCGGTCACACTCTCCAGGATTAGAATTGTTAAAAGAATCAGACTGAAAATGTTTCAGTGCAGTACTGCCTTTGGTCATTAATTCCAGTTATGGCAAAAAGTCTTGAATTTACAAAGGTTGAAGCCAATTAAGGTTGATATATTATAAATACTAATTTTGCACCACATTTCAGCTTGAGCATCACAGTGTAAATCCAAACACCATCGATCAAAATTGCTACATCATCCTTATCATAGCTTCAGGTATAAAACAGGAGAAAAACCTGTATTTTATCTCACAAGTGACAAAGTAATTTCATCACCACATTCCTAATACCATGTTAGTATTAATGTGGAAAGATAAACTTGCAAGCACTTGCAGTTTAAGTAGAGGCTTTACTTTGCAGAGGGTTTTAGTTTCTCAATAATTATTCCTGCTATGCATTGTTACACGGTGATAATCATCTAAACATGAGATTTTAATATTTTCTTAAGTTTCACATAAAATGGCATATCTGGGGAAAAATAAAACCCATACTTACTTTCCAAAGAGCAAAGAACCAGGCATGCAGAAATAAAGTACAGAAGTAGGAAACTAAAAAAGTTGCTCCAATATTATGGGGAAAAAACTGAAAAAAATTATTAAAATAAGTATCTGGGAGTTCAGGGAGCCATGAAAGATGGTAATGAAGGAGATTCAGTCACTGCTTATGAACTCCATACATAAAGGCATTCTACCAAGAGCACCAGACCTGCCAGCAACAGGACTTGTAGGGACCTTGCTCTGTAACAGAGTTCCTGTATGAACTGGGATATTTCAGTGGCAAAACACAGCTACCACAGATGCCAGAACACTGACAATTTACATCAGAAGACCAGATGATGAGAAAAGCACAGTTAAAACTTGTTTGGTGAAAGAAGAACATAGAGTAACTTAACCAGATTTTCTAAGCCTCTAGTCATGTAAGAAGATATTTCTTACAAGAAATACCACTAGCACAAATCTGACTTAGACAAAGCAAGGTAGCAGCTGGAAAACAATGCAGAGAAGCAAACTGAACCAAAACATTTCTGCCAGCATGTTTTTCAATCTAAAGCCTCCAGAGGGCTTGCTCCTCAAAGTGCAAGTAATTATCTTTGGTATGAACCAGTTCACACTCCTAAAGCACACACAGCTTAGAATTACCTACTGCTTAGGTGAGTGAAAACTGCTGGATCATGTTTTTCAACTTTGCACAGAGTTATGTACACCAAGCACAGTTACAGATAAATTCCCAGCTATATGATTTTTTGGTGCATATTGCAAAGAAATTCTGCACAGAATTACAGCATTCAGATTAAACATACTATTTTTAGAAGTGTTCTACCTTCATCTATTTTGTGGCAGCTGAATACAATGTTTTCTGTTGCACAGACAGGAATTCTTAACACTACACTCTCACTGAAGAGAATAGGGAGCAATGGCAGCTGCTTTGCATTCCAGATCTTTTTGAACATGGAATGATGCATTTTCTTAGACAACCAGAAACACAGCCACTTGTTCAACACAGCCACAGCCTCTTGCTCAACTAAGCAATCCCCTAAATGTGAACGAGGTAGCAGCCATACTGTGCTCTTAAAAAGCAATGATGTTTAAAGATTCACACAGATTAGAAATCAGGATTTCTATGTAAGCATGTGCAAAAGGATCCAAGAGTTTTAACTACTCAGAAGATATTCTAGTTTTAACTACCTACTGAAAAATCTGAGACACTACTATTTTGACTTCCTTATTGTACTGCATTATTTTTAAGCAAAACTGATTGAACATACTTTGCTATCAGTTCTACCCTGCCAAATTCCATTCCTCTCTGCTAAATTCCACCAAATACATTTAATATATCCAAATAAAGGAAATTTGCAAATCACTAAGCATCATGTGCATTGACCTCTGCTCTTCTCTTGAATTTGCAGTATGGNAAAAATCTGAGACACTACTATTTTGACTTCCTTATTGTACTGCATTATTTTTAAGCAAAACTGATTGAACATACTTTGCTATCAGTTCTACCCTGCCAAATTCCATCCTCTATGCTAAATTCCACCAAATACATTTAATATATCCAAATAAAGGAAATTTGCAAATCACTAAGCATCATGTGCATTGACCTCTGCTCTTCTCTTGAATTTGCAGTATGGTTCATTTTAGTCAAGCTGTTGAAACATTTGTGCTATAATGCATCAAATTAAGGCAACCAGCTGTGATGTTTAATTTAGACTAAAAGTTTATGATCTACAACTACACAAGACCGTAGGGAATAACTGATATGTCATTTCACTAAGCTAAATGCACTTCAAAATGGTTACAATCCTCACCACATTTTACACAGAGCACATTGTCATTTAAGCTTTGGGTCTGTAAACAGCACAGGCATTCAGTCAAAGTTGCATATTATAGAGAATAAATGAACAAACAGTTCTAGCCTTCGCTGAAAACACAGTTTCAAAGCCTTCTGTCTAATGTGTTGTTCGATTATGGCTATATTTTATCCTTTATTATGTGTAATGGAGTTTCTCCATTTGTGAGAGAGAATTAGAAAAACTCATTAACTATTTTGTCATAATGCACCATTTTTAGCAGATATTTTGCCCAAACAAATACAGTACATAGAGCTGAATAACTGGAATAAAAACAATTAAAAGAAAACAAAGCCAAGCATTTTTTAATTATGAAGCACTCATGAAAGAAAATCCCCTCCAACATTGGTTAAACCATTGTATTTTTCTTGACAATGGTAATGTATAAAAGGATGAAGGAAAAACACTTTCTGAATGATTAAATAACAATACCTTTTGAAATGTCTTGTGAGATTAATAAAGGAGATAAAAACTATGACATGTACATTTATCACAAGCAAAAAATGTGAAAATCAATGCAATGAAAGTTGAAACTTCAGGTTAACCATCTAGAAAGGAACCAATTCAGTGATAATACTGATACATGGCAAAACCATCATGCACAGTAACCAGCTTACTACTTTGTTCCATGGGTGGTTAGCTATTCTTTTTACAAGTTTAACCTACAGATGTCATGGCTTATACATACAGGACACAGAACACACAAGCTGCAACTAGAAACACACTGAAAACTTTCTGACAATGTGCCTTCCCATGTGGATTAGTAACATGATTCTGACATGTTCTTGGGTAGCTCTTTCACTTCAGCAATCTTTCGCAGAGCCAAAGCACAAGAATAGGCCAACAAAACAAAGAACTAAAACTTCTTCAGTCTTCTGGAAACAAGCTGTGTCACGGGCAGAGAAATTCAAGTAAAAGGATGGTC
>VWYE01021126.1:776434-793814 GCA_013398995.1 Alaudala cheleensis | reverse complement strand
GTTCCACTCCCCTCTAGCAGCTGTGAGCAGCAGCAGTAGGGGCTTGGTCCTTGACACTTATTCACCTCCTCCCCACACATACCACCATTTATTCTGACTTGCATAAGCCAATATTTATTCTGGACACATCCTGACAGGACCCCATCAGGGCAATGAAGGCTCACATTCCATTTTAAGTGCTTCCAAAGGAAACCATTTTGGGACATCAGAGAAGTTGATAGGGTTTTTTTCCTTTTCGTCAACTATCAAACTGAAAAAAGCACTATTTTATATATTCAGTTGTTCATCCCTTATTATGAATTAATCACATATCTCAAATAGTCAGTGTACTTGTACTTTCTACACCCTTGCATTTTCTAACAAACATAAGATGGTGAGGATCATACCATTTTCATTTGTTGCTTTGTCAAATAACATTGTTTATATTATTGCAAAACAACAGTGACATCCAGAGGCACAAAAGCCTAATCAGAAGCGTTCATTACCCATGATGAAATGTTCAAAACCTGAGTTACTTAGGATTTCAGTGATTTTGATTCAGTGAAACTCCATGAATTTTAGAAGCATATATAGTATATAAGCCGCATGTGTCAACTTTTTTTTAATCTTCCCCAACACAGCCTTACACTTCACTGGAATATGGTTGACCTGGACAATATTAGGATACTGGCACAGAGAACCATTATGTCTTGTCATTGATAGTTGTCATTGATAAGGCTCTGTGTGAAATCTTTTGGCCTCAGATACTTTTCTGCACTCTATTTGTTGAAAAGCGGCAAGATCAAAAGAAAATCAAGTACTTCCAACTGTGATACAAGAATACATTAAAACTGCATACAGTTAAGACACCTTCCTGGAGCACCATTAAAGCTGTTAATATACAGCAGGTTGCTAAAAGCACACCTACCAGGTCTGTGGGCTATAGGGTATTAGGCAGACTGCAGTGCACTTTGGAGTCATGAAAGTGAAATTGTGAAGAGTCCAGCCCACTAGCAGCAGTGACCAGTTTCAGCATGCATTTATATGCACAGTAAATGGCTCCTTTCAACAGAGTGTGTTTGTCATGAGGCTGGAAGCTCACCAAAGTCTGAGTGCTTAGAGTTTTGCCTTTAAAAGGGACTGACAGATAAAAAGATTTAAGATTTTTTTCTAATTTTTTTATAAGATGCCAAGTGGGTTGCAGAAGAAATAAATATATACATAGCCCTGAAGAAAAAAATAAAGCATCCAGCACTTGCAATTACCATAATGTTAGAAAAGTTCAAGTCTCAAAGCAATACACTTATTGACCAGCTCCTCTGCTGGCCTGAATCACAATAGCTCCACTTATTTCAATGGAGCTCTGTCAGGTCACATCAGTAGAGGACTGGTTCCTAGCTGTCTCCTTCTCAACATTTCTGTCATTTCCAAATGGATGTAAGTGCTGTATCATTTTTGAGCTTTTTAGCTCTCACACATGCTGAGCCCGTGCTTGCAATATGAAGATAATTGTATATATTCACCATTCCTGTCTACAACTTTGGAGGAAAATACAGGTCTATTTAACTATACACTCTCATTTCTTTGCCAGAAAAGAGTATTTTACAAGACATCTTCTAAGCAATCCTTTTCTACACTGAATGAAATGCCTATTGTAATAACCATAGTGTCATTTGGGCTTTCAATAGAAATTTTCTCCTAGAGTAGCTTCTGGTTGTGAATAATGCCTGGGAATAGTTTATTTTAGGGCGTTGTCTTTCTTCCCTACTAATACAGGTCTCACACAACACATTTTTCCCAGAATTTCATTCAGGAGAATAAAGTTTTGGGGGGAATGCTTTAAATTAGCCTGAATGTCAGACTGGCAGTTGGCATACAGGTGAATTGTTTATGAAAACGCAGAACTGCTTCCTGCATCCAGCTGAGAGATTCCTGTGGTTGGTGATTTATTGGTTATTCTTGCCATGAAAAAATATGTACATAATCCCTTCATTGCACTCATTTTTGTATAAAAGACAGAATAATTACAATTCTCTTATTTGTGATCACACAGCTGCCAGTTCTAGTCATATAGTCTAGAAACAATTTACTGATAAGCATGGGTGAAATGCTACTGTATAAATAACACTTTTTCCTTTTGGCCAGTAAATGATGATCAGTTGGCCTAAATTAATCTTTTTAATTATTTATGACAATACTTTTTTTCTGAATTCAGAAATTTTCTATTTTGGAAACTAGCCAAAAATAACCTATAAAAATATTAAAAAGTGAACTTACGTAGTTTAAAAGGAAGGAAAAACTGGAGTAGAAAGATCTTTGAATACATTTAGCAGTAAAGTATTTTTAGGGAAAAATATTTTCTGTTTCAGGAAAAAGATGTTAGTAAAAATCAACAATGGCACATGCCTTATTAGCCTGAGCTAAGAATCTAGCCCATATGTTCTGTTATGACATAAAAGCATTTTTCATCCTCATACAGAAAGAAACAATATCTGAACTAATTTTATAAGTTTAAAATCATGGTGGGGCACAGTAGGGATAGTGTTAAATTATTTGGCCAAGGTTACACAAAAAGTATGTATCCAGGCCAAGGCTGTCTTGTTTGTCTCTATAATATTATAGCCCTTGCCAAAGTCATTATACTGAAAATTTCAAAGTAGGATGACTTTGAGCTAGGCACCAAGGATTAATGTCTTAGTATACAACTAGTAAGTACATATGTCCCACTAATTATTTTACATGCACAGAAAGAGCAAATGAAAGAAATCCATCTCACTATATATGAATCAGAGAACCATAAATTTTTTTGTGTTGGAAAGAACCTTAAAGATCACCTGGTTCCAATCTCCCTGCCATGAGCAGGGACACCTTCAGCCAGAGAAGGTTGCTCAAAGCCCCATTCAAGTCAGCTTTGAACACTTCCAGGAATGGGGCATCCACAGCTTCTCTGGGCAACCTGTTCCAGTGCCTCACACCCTTACAATAAAGAATTTCTCCCTAATATCTAAGTTAAACCTACCCTGTTTGGGTTGGAACCCACTCCCCTTGTCCTATCACTACATGTCCTTGGGAAAAGTCCCTCTCCAGACTTGTTTGCCCTCCTTAGGTACTGGAAGGTCGCTAGAAGGTCACCTCTTCTCTAGGCTGAACAACCCCAATTCTCATAGCCTTTCCTCAAAGAAGAGGTGCTCAAGCCTTCTGATCATCTTTGCAGCCTTCTCTGGACTAGGTCCAGCAGTTTCCTTGAAAAATATTAGATTGAACTTAGCCTCTGATTACCATGATGTCAGAGATGAGCAGAGAGGGCACAAAGAAATTAAGCACTTTTTTCAAAATTGTACAACAGCACATTTATCATCATGGTGCTTTCTGGTTACAGGTCTGTCTCCCTGTGAATCCATGACAGAGACAATATTTTAAAGGGCAATCCTCATGCACACCTGCACTCTATTCTTGTGCTATTAATCATCAGATGTCTTCTAGGTCTGTTAATCATAAAATAAAGGAAGCCAATTCCTTGCAAATGCACATTTTTTTCTGTCCCTAAACAGATTTCAGAATAGATATCAGGAAGGCACAGGTCATCACTAAAGATTGTGTGTTCTTGGCAAGGGTATGATCATCCAGTCCCAGACAGAGCAAGAGCATCAGAGCTTCAGGCCATCACGGCCCGGGCAGCTGGATGCACGGTAATCCCACTTCAGACACAGCCCCCAAAATCCTGCAAGCTCTTCTAAACCCCACTGTGTTCCAAAGTCATCTTTGGAAACATATTTTAAACTCCTTCAGCATACACAGATGTGTATCTAACAAAACCCTTAACTTTTCAAAAGGTTCTGTGGATCTCAGCAGCAGAGAAGTTGAGGCTTCTTTTATTTATCTTCTCAATTCCGAGTGATTCACACTAAGATTAATATGGAATTAAAACTGAAGATACATGAAGACGTTACACCATATTCCTCACGTGCACTGAAGTCAGTTGTAATCTCTTAATCTCCAATTTGCAATTTGATTAAGCTTCAAGAGTGTTCCCTGACTGCCTATGGTGTACTCCTGCTTCGGTGCCTATTGCCAGGTGTTTTTCAGAACTGATAGTGGCTATCAAAAAGCATTTCAAAGTCCTTAGGAAAATCTTCAGATTAGCAACCATCCTTTTAAAATTGTAAAAGGAAAATCTTCAGCTTAGCAACTATCTTTTTAAAATTGTAAATGGCATCTGTTTTCCTTTATCTTTATAGCTATTAAAAGGCATACTTTTCATGAGAACAGAATTGTTTGTGGGGTGGTGAGAAATCATCTGCTCCTTCTCTTTCATCCTCTCTTAAGCTGTGATTTTCTGTCCTATCATAGCAGTGTCCTGGAAAAAATTTGTCAGCAAAATTAATGATTTGTTGCTACTGAAGAAGCAGAAATACTGTAAACTACAAAAGCTAGATTTCAGCCAAATTTTCTTTAAACAAATGAAGAGGAAAAAAAGGAAACCCTGAACAATACTTACTTAAGATGCCTTTTTTTCTCCAATCAGCCTTCACAAAGTCTGGGAAGATAAGTAGAGTCCCACAGGTGGTTGAACCTTCAAATAGATTGTGTGGGTGGATAAACTTAGGGAAGCACAGTGAGTGATGGAAATAGGATTGGCTTGGGTCTGTATTTAGAAAGAAAACAAATTTATTTTCTAGCAGAAATAAAAAAATAAATAGGATGGCTCATCATTACCTGCTTTAAGCTTGATTAGGCTAAATTTACTTCCAGCAATCAAATAGAAAAAAAAATCTAACTTTATTTTTTCTTTTCTCTGAGAAGGCTGTCCTGCCTTCAGTTGGTGTCAGGCATGAGGATGGGTAGGCCCAGGGGCCTGCTACCCCTCTGACATTCTGTCTGTCTTTGGTCTTGTCTTGGGGAGAGAAACATGATAGGCATTTCCACAAGGGCCCTAATCCCAAGGGTTATTCTGCCACCAGATCCTGCCATTTTTTGGTCCCTGTCAGAGGAGCAGGCAGACACACAGCCCACCAGCTCTGTTGGTGTGTATGGCAGACTCCCACATGTTGGGGACATCCCCAAAGCAGCAGTGACAGACAGACCCTCTTCCTTCTGCATGTGAGCAGAGCACTGGGCTGAAACCACAGCTTGGCATATACAGCACACAGACATTAAGTCTCTTCAGAGTTTTGCAACCAAGCAGGCCAGGGAAAAACCAACCCATTTCTCTCAGTTATCCAAAACCTGCATAATTATAGCCAGTGAAATTAAAGCACAGCCAAATCCTTCTAGCAGAAAGACAATTGAAGCCCACAAATACTCCCAAAAAGGTGCCTTTTTGATCAATACACCGAGCCAGGTAGTATGTGGTTTGCCAATAGGATTAACTGAACTTTACATAGGAAAGTAAACTCAAACAACATTTTAAAAAATTTAAAAAATTTGATTGCAACTGCAACCTTCAAGGCCGGGCTGGATGGAGCCCTTATCCGCCTGGCCTAGTGAAAGGCTCCCTGCCCACAGAAGGGGGCTTGGAACCAGATGATTTTTAAAGTTGCTTCCAACCCAAAACGTTCTGCGATATTTCAGCTATAGTTAGTCTGCACAGAGGTAAGCGTCTTCTACTGCCTCTGGACTTAAAACATGGTCTTATTCATTATCTTCAGTAAGAAATTATATTTTGAAGCCCTCTGAACAATTATCATTATTATGGCTATGCTGATAATTTCTGGTAGTGCCACCCATGAAAGCCATTGTTATGTGCTGCATAAAAATGTTAAAATATTCTACCAGATGATGAGAAGAAAATTATTATGATTTTGATTTACTTGTTCAAAAGTAAATATCTGTAAAGTAATTACAAGATACACCTCTTTTACAGATTCTGTGAATGAAAAAGACTCACTGATTGCCAGTTTTGTCTTCAGTTCTATTTGATGAATCACATTTAATTACAACATAATTAGGTAGCACCTTTGGAAAAATATGCCATGTGACGGTTATAAAGAATGAAAAGAAATGATCATACTGTAATTTTGAAATACATGATAGCAATGCTTTTCATTAAGTTTCTGTGCAAAGGATGTCTCTTATCTTAATTGTCAGTGTCAATACCATAGTTCTATTAATATAGTTTCCAAAAAACTAATTTCAATCCCGAGGTAAAGTCTGTGTTTACTTAAGAAATCATCCCAGACCAATTTGACTTCAAACACTCAAGGAATCCCATTAGACTACTAAATATAAGAAAATACAACATTCTGTGCTTTCTAGAAGCTTTAGACAAAATTTGAGCCCTCTAGCATAATTCTGATTTAAAACAATACATTATGTGGGTTTACAGATATCTTTTTTTTGTCTCTAGTGAATAGAAATACTGATAAAAACATCTGCATTTACATTATTGCAGCTTTCAGTGATTTGAGGCAAAATTAGGGTCACCTGATTGAAAAGTATCAGCATATAAAGAAAAGCAAAAAAAAAAAAAGAAAAGGAGTCCTTATTGGATTTATGTAGAAAGGAAACAAACAAGCAGAGATGATTATGAAGAATGGATTTAGGTAGAAATCTCTACACAGCTTTTCTTCTTGGTCTGGTGACTACAGAGTAGTAACAATACTTGTGGATAGTTCAGTAATCCATCTCCACAGGAGCAACCTTCTGCAGAACAGCCAGGTCCATCCCTAGCTATAAAACACCTTCCCTACTTGCTGTGCATGTGTTACTCTGACAAGTGAGCTGCCTTTCCATTTAGGATGCATTTGCCTGGTGCCAGGATGCTGAAATCTGCTGTAAGGACTCCCACATCCACAGGTTATCTGTGGGGCTGCAGTTGGTCCTAAGAGTCTAGAAATGGTCCTGAGTCATTGCTTTGCTACTCAGACTTTACCTAGACATATTTGCCAAAAATTTATTAGAAACTAAGGCTCTTTCTAAACTTTTTGTGTCCTGCTGTATCTTTCCGCAACATCCAGGATGCTGGTTTGGGCTGAGGAAGTCATCAAGAAAACAAAGCACAACAGGCTTTGTAGACCCTCATGTTGCATACTGTTGTAGTAGTCCTGTTATTTGAATGCCTTCCAGCAGTGATCTGTCAGAGAGAAAACTTGAATTCTAAACATCACATTGAGTGGCTTAATAACCTTTGGGCCTTAACACTACATATGGAGCCTCAGTTAATTTGTGCATCAGATTATTAACATATGGAACTGCCATCTTTGCATGTTTCTCTACCTCAAAAGGCTAAAATATGCAAAGTTTTGCTGTCCTTTTTTTTTTCCAATTTAAAGGTTCTTTATCAGAAATTAGATTTCTTCGATATCACAGGGTGCCATGAGGTACATTTCCAGGTAAAAATGGCAGACATTTTAAGAAAAAAAGTGTGGTAGAAGTCATGAAGGTACAGTGTTACAGATTGAACAGCAAGGAAGAAAAGCAAGATGGCTAAGCCTTTCCTGGCATGAAATACTTTTTTCTGTGATGTTTGCTATACAGGGAGGAGTTGGAACACTAGAGACTGTGCGATGTTATTGCCAGTGCAGCTGTGGTACACCAGGACCCTCCCAGACAGCTGCTGTGAAAAATTCCTCTGCAGAAACCTGCTGTCTTCTCTACCCATTTACAGTTCTAGAGAAGACTCAAAAGCAGAGATTTTTGAACTAAGGTATGCTTTCAGTTTTCTGGGATCCTTTGGTTTGCTGCAGTGAAGACATTTTTTAAGCCCAAAGGAGTTTCAGAGGAGCAGGCAACTCTGCACCTGCACCCATCCTGCAGCACTTACTCAAGGAAATAAACCCAGGGCCAGATAAATGTGAAATTTCTCTTCACACTGTAACCTAAAGGAAAACTGACTTAAGGAACCAAGGAATTTTTTTTTCCTTTTCTTTTCTCGCCATGCAATTCACATGAGCCAGTGCCAGGAGGTTTCCCAATGACAAGGAGCACAACCAGCCCTCTGCAAACCCAGCTCTGCATCTCTGACAAGGGTTGCTGTACTGCAATGTTTTCCATAAACTCCCAAGTGCTGAAAAAGGCCTAGATATTGCTTACATGTCACAAGGAGCATAAAGGAAATAAATGTTTTTATGGACTCTTGTATAATTTTAAACAGATTAAAATTGCAAAGGTTCTGAGACATAAAAACAGTAAGAAGAGTGTGTGTATGCTAAATATTTTATTGCATTACAAGAAACTCAGTAGTAGGTTGACTTTAAGTATCTTGGGCTCAAGTGAACATAAACGTGTGGTTTATCTTTTGCAATTGTTCAATTTTACTATTGTTTTGTTTAAAACATCTTATTGTTAAACTCCTGTCTGAGAAACAATATTAAAAAATGTTTAATTTAGGTATGATTGCAAACTGAGACCATAACAGAGTCCGCTATCAATGTAAAATTGTATTATCCAAATATTTTACATAGATAAATAATGTCAACAGGAAAGAAAAAATATAGAATTGTTAGAAAAAACAGTTTTAATTATTTTTCATTCTCATGTTTGAAATTAATGGAAATTTTCTGATGTGATTACAGAAATACTGCTGGAAAGAAATTACTGAGAATTTTATTCTCAAGGATAACTCCAAGATAAAATGCTGAGATCTATATAGCATGGAATACAATTATGGTAGAGGAAGGAAATGATCACAGCCATGAAAAAGAAATATAAGCTGCTTTGGAGAATTAAGTAACTTCATCCCCAGTAAGTTCAGTACGTTTCTCATCAGCATTAACAGGAGTTATGCTCAGAATATGAGTGAATTTCAACAAGTCAATTTTATACCTCTCAATCTAGGAATATGATTTTAGGATGAAGGATGAAGATTGCCAAAATCTCTCTCTTAGGATGAAGATGGCTAACTTGTCCTTGTGCAAAACCCACTGGTTCCTTTCCTTTGTAATCATTTTTCCAAATCAAATATTTGTGAATGGTTACTCCTTGTTCCAGCATAATATTCAGAATAATATTATAGCGTAGGTTTGGTTCTACATAAGAAGATTGTAAGCTCCCAAATCTCTCTTCAAAAGATTTTGGTCTAAAACAAAACAAAATTTGAATGAATAAAGTTAGTCTAGAAGGAAATACACCAGCATTTTGGAAAGACCATCCACACAGATCTTGTGACATTGACCTGAAGCATCATCTTGCATTTCACATGTTGTACCACCTCCAGACCTGTAGACTCAATACGCCTCTGTCCTTCATTAATAGCTTTTCAATATCTTGGTCTGAGTTCTTGGTATTTGTTACCATAGCACACCTAATTCTGGTCAGATTTACTGCAGTTTGGGAAACAACAGTTGCTCAAAGTTCATAGTCATGTTGGTGACACATAACTCTCATTCTGTTGAAATTGCATCTACCTTTCTCATTATTACTTCAGCCAGTGGTTTAAAAAAATAATTCCACTTACTGAAAAAAGCTCCACAAACCATAAACTAGATTAAAACATGATCTTATTCTCCCTTCAATTTTAGCAGCATCAGCCAAACAAATGTTCAAGAAAACCATACCCAGGAACACAGAGGTAAATACAGAGTTCTGGGCCAGATTTCTCACAGGTAGAAGAAAAGCAATGCCAGTGTTTTATCTTTGTGGCTGTGGTCTTCAAAAGCCTTCTTTTCTGAAATGTTAGCTCTTTATAAGTCCTATTATGCCCTGCTGCAACTTCTGTTAAGATACAAAAGAAAGTCTTACTTACATCAAGCAAAAATCACATTCAATCAGATAATTATTCTGCAGATGTAAAATATACAATATGACACATATCACTGGCAATATATGTAGAACAGTATGAATTCCCAAAGTAAGAATTTAAAACAAAGATACCCTGGCTTAAGTTCTAATATGTAGTAACTATACCAGGAAATAAAATGACCAGAAGGTGCTTAACAGCATGTACTCTCAAGAACTGTTTAAAACATGAATTTTTTAGGAGGTAAAGCTTAATTGGGAAACATCTTTTCTATCTAAACTTCCAAATTTAATTAAATTTTACAAAACCAGAAAAGACTTGGTATGCTTTGCTGAAGCAACACTAGTCTGATTAAAATTAATCATTCTTGTGTTCAGTTCTGTTTTCACTTTCCTGAAGTAACTCTTCTGTAACCTGTTGTCTCTCACTACCAACAAAATCTCTTCCTTTTCCTGAAAGCTCCCAGGTATATCACCCAACCAGTTTTTCCAAGAAAGGAGCTGAGTCTGCTGCCAGCTGGGAGTTCAAACCTGTCTATTTGCATCAGGATTTCAAATGGAACAGGGATAGTCTTTGCAGTATTCCTTGGGTCCTGGGAGAAATAACAGTATTTTTCACCAACAAAGCTCCACCATTGCTAATCTCTATAAGATGAGGGAAGTGAAGGAACTAGGAGACAAATGTTTATTTCAGTTTTTCTTTGGAGTTTGCTAATGCCATACCGAAGACGATTCGGGGGATCTAGAGATTTCAGTCTGTCTGGTTTCAGTTACCACATTTAAGTGCATAATAACAAAACATCAAAAGAATTTGCAATGAAAGTCACATTAAATTTTTAAAAAGTAAATCAAAACATTAATTCCATAAAGAGTGGAGAGAAAACATTACAACACTGCATGTATATTTGTTTGTTAGAATTTTCCCAAGCCAGAAATCTGGTATTCTAGTGTCTTCCACAGAGCTTTTCAACTTGCCAGAGGTTTGGGGTTTTTTTCACTAGTAAGTTTCCATCAAGGAATTTATCACCCATCTTAAGTATCATTTTGGAGAGAAATTATTTTTTTTACATTGCTACTTGGATAAAATGTGTCAGAATTTGAACTTGCATCTAGCATTAACCTTGAAAATAACTCTGTATGTATTTTACAGTCACAGTCCCATTTCTATCTCTCCTTTTCAGAGCTCTGGAGAAGAAGTAACTTACAGTAATGATTTACATCAGGACAGAGAGCTGTTTCTATTGCTGTGATCACTGTAAAGTTAGAGGAAGGCCTAAGCCAAAAGTCCATTCCAATCCTGAATAAGTTTTAAGTGTTTCTTATCTTCCAGATTGTGAGAGAAACTGTGCAGTAGAAAGTACCATCAGTTGCACTATAGATAACTCTCACATGTGGCCTATATCTTGTATTTCTCTTCTCTGCTCCTTTGAATGTGAACAAGAGTCACACAGTGACTCCAAAGCTGAGGAGAAGAAATTAAAGGAGCAGCATAGCAGTAGGTATAGAAAAACTTGATATCTACAGAAAAATAAATTTAATATGGCAACTACTACTCCATGACACTGAAACTGAACACTGGACCATGGCCTACAACTAAATTCTTCTCGCCTCCCAAACAAGATACATGTATCAAGATTGCTTGTTAGGTCCCTTATTTTTGCTAACACCTGAACAATGCCCTACTATGAGCTGAGAGATGGCTGACAAGGGCAAAACCACCCCATGCACTGCCATGACAGTGAAGTTGGTCAGTTTCCAGGACCCAAGAAGATTCGCTGTCACCACTTGATTTGCTCATATGTATACCGAGATAGTTACAGCCAACAAGGCAGGGAGAATTTCAAACAGGCAAGAAGGCAGACAGGTACGTTTTGACAAAATGTTCAGCAAAATGCAATAACAAGCAAGCTCCAGAATCATTAGGCTGTTGTAGATGCACAGCGTAGTCACAGCACAGGACAATTTTGTCACAAGTTGTCCATAAAAGGAAGCTTAGCTAAATTCATCCTGTTTGGGCTTTGCCCATGTTCAGTATATATTACATAGTTATACATGCATCCTTTGGATTATTCAGGAACTACCTTTTTTTTTTTTTTAGGAAGATATTGTTTTGCTTAGCTGCTCGTTCATTTCACTGAGCTTCTCACCAGTGAAAAACTGTAGAAAATTTTTAGAAATATGTACTGGTTTGAAAGCAAAACCAGTGAGAGACTCTAAGTCAGAAATACAATTTAATAGGAAAACAATAAAATATATGTAATAGTAAAAGGAACAAAAAAAAAGACCCTTGGCAGAGTCAGAATACAACCTGAGACCCTGTTCGTTAGGGTAGTGGTAGCAATCCAAATGAAGCAGTCTTGTTGAAGCAGGGATCCTGTAGAAAGATCTTGGCCTCTGGGGATCCAGTTGANTAGTTATACATGCATCCTTTGGATTATTCAGGAACTACCTTTTTTTTTTTTTTAGGAAGATATTGTTTTGCTTAGCTGCTCGTTCATTTCACTGAGCTTCTCACCAGTGAAAAACTGTAGAAAATTTTTAGAAATATGTACTGGTTTGAAAGCAAAACCAGTGAGAGACTCTAAGTCAGAAATACAATTTAATAGGAAAACAATAAAATATATGTAATAGTAAAAGGAACAAAAAAAAAGACCCTTGGCAGAGTCAGAATACAACCTGAGACCCTGTTCGTTAGGGTAGTGGTAGCAATCCAAATGAAGCAGTCTTGTTGAAGCAGGGATCCTGTAGAAAGATCTTGGCCTCCGGGGATCCAGTTGAGAGACTGTGCTGTCCCAAACTCCAGATTATATCCAGGTGGGAATGCTTCGCTCCTCCCCCTGGGCAGAGCATCTCACAATGGGCTGATGTCATTCTATGAGTCATACAATGGGTCCTTGATTGCCCATTAAGCAGAGACAGCTCCCGAGGGGAGTTACCTGTGAGTCATGAGCAAGGCATTTATGGGCCATTAACAGCAGATTGTCCGGAGGGAGGGGGCAGGGAAAACACTGCCCCACTTGGTTTCAACAGCCCATGAAGATGGTCATAGAATACATACTTTGGGCACATCTTAAATTGCAACCTAGGACAAAAATGAAAACATTCCAGTGCAAGGAACTTTGTAGTATATCAGAGCCTTTTTCTCTGCCATCACTATTCATTATTTCAACCATACACCTAATGAGATTGAGATTCACCTCAAGAATTCTCCTCACAGCTGGCAAGCATTCCTTGCTCCTTTTCCTTAAGCTCATCTGAATTCTCCAAGCAGCAGCATTCCTGACATGCTGACTCTCTGATTGACAGGCAGCATACACATGCCAAGCAGAGTGTCAAAGAACATGGCATGATAAAACCAAACACAGCTTAATACAGTTATGATAATGCCAAACTACTTAAAATCCTCTGCTTTTGACAGACTAGCCATGTACTATGTGTCTTTCAAAGCTGTGCATCTGACTAGAGAAAGCTAATTTCTCTGGCTCTTGAAGGAGATAAACACCATTTGCATTTTAGGCCAGCTTTAAACTAAAGCTAACTAGATTGGGTTTTGCTGATGAGAGTAAGATGTTTATTGTGATCTTTCAGACTTACAAGCTTGTATCTATGTATGTTGTGGCAGCTACCTGCCTTAAATAGCAGGTTTTTTAGAACTTGTGGAAAGGTAAAGACCTGACATATATATTCACATTTGAAATCTGAAAGATAAGGTTATCTGCAGTCATATCTGAGTACAATAACTGAGGGGGGTTGAAAATTATTTTCTAGAAGATTATTCTTCAAAACTTGATTGTAGAAGTGTTTATTCCAGATTTTCTTCTCTTTCAAGCAAAGAGAACATGAGTAAAAGATGACTTTGGCAGGGAACACAAAACACTGAAAATTAATAGTTAACCCAACACTGATGTTGGGCATGGTGTCTTCTGTCTTCTGAACCATACCCAAAAAACATCTCAGAAAGGGACAGCCATCACAGAACAAACTTTTAGGGGTATATTTAACTAAAAATCAAGCTGTGTTAGCCCGTGACAGGGTGCATGCATGGGGCAGTCTGAATAGTAGGCAGATCTTTGCTTGAAGTAACATCCCATCTCTCTTGTATTTAGAAACACAGAAGGAGGCTGGGAATTCAAAAGTTCACTGGTCTTTGCATAAAAAGAGAGGACAAAAACCAGTTTCTGTTACCCGTGCATAATAGGAACAACTTACTCTCTGTACTTCTACAAGTTTGAAATTTACCTTCTTTTGCCTTTTAAAATAGTCCATCATCAACTTCATTGTTGACAACACCTGCTTTTATGCCAAAACTCCAATTACTCTTGTATCCTCTCTCTGCTTTCCTTTGAAGATCTGAGAAAACATTGGTGTGCCCAAATTTTTAAATCTTACTGGCTACATGAGCTAGAAATAAACAAAATTATCTCTATCTACATTCTGTCTCTGGCTTTAGTCCATTGACGGTCATGGCTAGAGGAAATTATCAAGTCCAGCTATGATTATGCCTTTGCGTATAAACTGTCATGCATTTTAAATAAATGTTGCATTTTGAGCTGTTGACTGTTGGGGTTTGTGATTTTCCATTTATATTGGTTTGTTCCAAGCTACCCCCTTTTGCTGTTTACCATTGGTTCTGCCTGGTCTGCCTCCCTGATGCAACCCCCCGGGGAAGTTATGCAGTACCCTGGGAGGATTGCATCAGCCCTATTTCACCCCTCCTTGAGCTCCTGTCCGTCCCCCCTGTGCCCTCCCCTGGCACCTGTCTGTTTCCCCTAAACCTCGCCCTTTGTTCTGGAAAGTTCTACTGTTTCTTCTTGGTGATTTGATGTTTAATGTTTGTCCCTCCCCCAAGTTGTCCCTATTGCTTCCAGTTGATGTCAATGCAAGTTCTAACCACACCCCAATCCCTTCTAATTGGTTTATTGTTACTGTTCCTCCCCCTGTTAAAAGGTGTTGCACACCCCAGAGAGGTGCTCCTTTTGGGCAGTCCCTTTTGGGATGAGTTGACCTTCCAGGTTCAATAAACCCTGAGAACTCAGACCCCCAAAGGAGTCAGCCTCTTTTTCCAACAACAGCAGGGAGGTTTCCACCACTCCTACGCCCACCGGGTCTGTGTGTGGCCTCAGCCTACAGATCGTGGCAGGGTCACCTCGGGCAGAGCTAGCCCTAGAAGAGAGGGACCACCTGCAGTTGACAGTAGATATAGCACCTCTGAAACAATTTTTCTTTTAATAAAGCCAGAACCCTAATAGCCTACTACTTGAGGATTATTTTTTTTGCTCAGATTTTTTTTCCCTTGGCAAGCTGAATACAATAGTTTTCAATTGAGCCAAACTGAACTTCCTTATACCATTTAGCTAAATACACACTTTCAGTTATGAGAGAGCTCTCAGTTTCACTACTTTTTCTACAATGTCTCAGGAAATCTCCAAAATTCCCTGTCACCCAAGCTGCTTGGCAGGACAGCCTCATCTATGTGGGATCACAGCCCTTATCTTCACTGTCTTCACTTTCTTCTCACAGCTTCTTATCCAATGTGAAATCTGACCTAGTCTCTCCACAAAACGCAACTGAGTAAGTGACTCTGTACAAGTTTCAGTAAACCATTAGAGGACTGTTGAGGAAAACTGAAAGGAGATTGTCTACCTGGGAATTTAAAAATACAGTTTCCTTGAAAATCAGAAAACATTTATTATTCTAGATGTTTCTAGATGAAACACATCTGCTAAAAGGAATCACATGCATTTTCTAAATCGATGGGATTCCTTAGCATGTTTTACTAAATGTGACTTTACTAAGCATGACTTTTACCCTGAAAAAATCTTCTGAATGAAAAGAGAACAAGTGTTTGTTGCTAGCACTATATTGGTCATCCCAAAACATAGCACTCTGCAGTTTTACTTAGATACCATCCATTTTCCTATCCTTGAGTCCATGGTAGTTTTTTTTCATTCCTCCCATCACACTTGCTGATTATTGCTGCTTTTCCCTTAGAAACATTTAGGATTCATCTTTACTCTTTACCATGCTGAGTCAGTTACTCAGAACACAGCAATTGCCAGAGCTATTCCTTAATTACACTCATTGCTAAAATAATGGCTTGATTTGATAAATATCTTTAATTTGAAACTTTCATGTCTCAATATCTGCACCACAAGTAAAATGCTGAAATCCCACTGACAACCATGAAATGAATACATCTAACAATATACCTCCGCAATGAGGAGATTTCTTTTTTCCCTTGTTTATTACTATGCCTTAATTTCTCCTCCGGGTTCTGTTAATTCCCAGGTGAAAGAAAATCAAAACAATGCAGAGGTGCAATATACATGCATGGTAGGAAGTCACAGACTGTGGTTGCTACATAATAACTGAAAATTTTCAAGAATAAGGAAAATGATGGGGACAATGGGAGCATTCCTTGCAGATTCGTTGTAGGGATTGCATCCAACCAGCATCCAACTGAACACCAGGTTCACCATGAGGGAACTGCTGCCTAAGAGACCTAGTAAAGATTAAAGCAGATGAGCTAATACTAGCTGGAACAGGAGTATTTTTACTTCAGTTGGGTTATTCTTGACTTGTGTCTTAAATGGGCATTGTTCATATTTGTTCTTTATTGCAATCTGAGTTACATAAATTGCTATGCAAGCACAAGATAATGTTTTCAAATTGGCTCATTGGCACACCAATCTATAGCATTACAATCAGCCTGAAGATAACATTTTTATTTTTTTCATTAAGCAGTGAATGTCAGCTCCATTGGGCATACAAGGTGTCATCAACTTTATGCCAGCTTTGCTGACTCATATAAATATCTACACTTGTAAGCATTCATTTTCTTAGAGCTACAGCACATTATGTACTAAAGGAGATCAGAAGTAAGCAAAATCATCTGGAAAATATAGTCTAAATTTATATTGCTTCTGCTGAGAGGATTAATTTAACTGTCTGGAGCTAGAATATATATTAAGCCATTAATGTTTATAACTCTGGAGACACAAAATAACTCATTTTACACCACCTATCATTACCACCCTTGTTTTGTTTGTATGTTCTCAAAATGTTCTTTTACCTGAGTGCTGAGAGTGCCCTGAAATTATTAGGTGCCTTTATGTTCAAGGGCAAAAGTATTTTGTGGTTTGAACTTTTCAAACCTTTGAGAAAATTGGATACTTTGTTTTTAGTTGAACAGCACAGAGTTACTGAAAACAAACAGCAGCTTCCTTTTCTAAGGATGTGTGCTCTTACCTGCTTTGATGGCAAGGTATGTAGACAGAATTTTCTGAACTTAAGCTACCCTTTCTAAGTCTCAGCTGCTGAAACATTATTTAATAAAATCTGAGCAACTCGCTCATTTACTGAACAGCACCCAAGGGCATCACAGGAGGACAATGACCCTTTTGCTGCAGTGTATCTCTGGGACAGAGAGTATGGGTCATTTTGGCAGCCCCTCTCTTCTTTCCAAGTCATGTGGGCAGCAAAGAAACATGGGAAGAGACAGGAAAAATGCACCATAGTGGAAGGATCGGGGGGAAAAAATGGATTCAGTCTTGCAGCAAGCTCTAAATATTCAAATAGAATATTTTTTAAAGAGAGCTATCCCCTAGACAGATAATTATTCTATTTCTTTGTCTTTGGAAATGGACAAAAACAACATCTACCTCTCTGTGGGAGAGAGGATAGCCTGAATTCCATGTAAATTGGCAGATGGCTGGGTTCAGCATGT
>VWYE01021126.1:695883-776275 GCA_013398995.1 Alaudala cheleensis | reverse complement strand
AGTTACTGAAAACAAACAGCAGCTTCCTTTTCTAAGGATGTGTGCTCTTACCTGCTTTGATGGCAAGGTATGTAGACAGAATTTTCTGAACTTAAGCTACCCTTTCTAAGTCTCAGCTGCTGAAACATTATTTAATAAAATCTGAGCAACTCGCTCATTTACTGAACAGCACCCAAGGGCATCACAGGAGGACAATGACCCTTTTGCTGCAGTGTATCTCTGGGACAGAGAGTATGGGTCATTTTGGCAGCCCCTCTCTTCTTTCCAAGTCATGTGGGCAGCAAAGAAACATGGGAAGAGACGGGAAAAATGCAGCATAGTGGAAGGATCGGGAAAAAAATTGGATTCAGTCTTGCAGCGAGCTTTAAATATTCAAATAGAATATCTTTTAAAGAGAGCTATCCCCTTGACAGATAATTATTCTATTTCTTTGTCTTTGGAAATGGACAAAAACAACATCTACCTCTCTGTGGGAGAGAGGATAGCCTGAATTCCATGTAAATTGGCAGATGGCTGGGTTCAGCATGTATGTGTAGATTTATTGATGTGGTTTTATGATGTTTTCACTGTTTCTGAAGTCAACTTTCACTGTCTTGAAAGTAAAGCTTTTGAATTACATACTGTCTCCTGCACAAAAGCTGAACAATGGTTCCAGCTAGTTAAGTACTGAAGTCAAGGAGCTATTCAGCTCATCATGTCAGATGCAAAATAGGTCCTGATTTTATTTATCTTTTTTATTGCACTGTCTTCATTCATATTTATAATTTTTAAATAGATTAGAAAAGCTTAAAACTTTTGCATTTAGTTGGTTCAGGGAAATAAATGGTAATGGAATACTGAAGCATCTCTTTTCAAGGTCATCAGAACAAAATTGGTGATGGGTGAGCCTTTATTCCTCACAGCTACACAAATTAAGCTGACATCTTCTACAAGTGGACTCCATTCTGTGAGCAGCAGTAGTGAATAGAAACACCTGACTGTTTCACCTGAGTTCCAGCTTTTATGGTGTTATTTCAATAGTCCTTGATTTGAAAGTTCACTGTATTTTTTATATTTTCACAGCTTTATCATCATAATAGAATAAAAATATCTAGATTCTCAATGCCAAGAAAATTTAAACTGACATCAATAAAATAAGTGTTCTTTTCACACTTCTAAGCATAAGCTGACTGGGAGAGCAAACCAGCACATGTATCCATTTATAAAAAACAGCTATTTTAGCAGAAAACAAGTATCTATTGAACTGGTTAAATGCAACTTTAAATACTTTCTGAAGAAGCATTCTTAATACACAAGTTCAGTAAACTGTCATAAAGTATGAGAAACACATTTTAAATTTTAAGCAATAATTTCACTGCATCTGTACACCTGGCAAATAAAAATGAAGTTATAAACACTTAAGAAACAGTGCAGAAAAACTTTGCTTTTTCTAATTTGAACTGCAGCTTTAATAATCTTTATTTTGCATCAGTTAATTCCAGTGTTTGTAAAACTATACAGTGAGAAAGATATTAGAACATCAGAATCAGAGTGTTTGCTCTGAAAAAAATCAACCCAGCCTTGGAAGCTCTCCATCAAGAATTTGGCAAAATGCTACGCTGAATGCAGTGAATAACAGAAGCTACTTATCTCAAAACTGAGGTGTTATGACTTTGCTGTTACTGATCACACATTTGCTGGTCTAAATGAAGTGATGCCTTTTTTGCTGGTCCTAAAATTACCAGCCAGACACAGTTTGGGTGATAAAAAGGGTTTACATTTTCAAGGATCCTTACGTGCACAATTTGCCAGGTGGAAAACCCTTAAGATGCACAAGCAGCATAACGTGTATACAATTCTTATAGGTTTTGCAAATTAGCATATTTGAGAAGAATCACCAATTAGAATCATGACTAGTGAGGTAATTCCCCTCCACACCTGGTTCAAGCCACTTCTAAATCCTCCCCCCTCAGATGGGACCTTATAAAATATGTCTCAAACAGCTGGTCTCAATCTAATTTGCCAGGAAAAAACAAGAATGGATAGGGAGCCTCGGACCCCCAGCTTGGAACCTTTTGCAATGTGTTATTCTTTCTGCCTTTTGGGTAGGGTAAGGAGAAGTACTGGAGCTAGCTAGAATACAGTAATAGAGTCACAAATACATGTGTAAAGAATACATAGGCTACATAAAAGAAAGAAGGCAAAAAATCAATTTGGCATCATAAGCAGGGACCAAAAGGAAATCTGAGTATCACAAAAAACAGATTTGTCTTCCAGTCTCAGACGTGCAAGTAAGCAAGGGTGAATGATGTACTGAGGCCCAATACTACCCTACTGCTGTCTTATGACCTAAGTAAACCTTTGCAGTCAGATGAGGTATATTCAGTGTACATTTTTGAGACCACATTAAAAGTTTCCTGCTTAAGACAAAACATCTGAGTGCCTCAAACTCAGCTTTGTAATATTCTCAGCTGAGTTGCTTTGACATGTTACAGACCCATGTAGGGTACCTGAGTAGCCTACAACATAGAAGCCTACAAGATGGGGAGAAAAAAGTCGGTGCTCAAAATTTGCAAATATTTTCATTCAGGGATGTGACAGAGAACGCCAGCTGTTGGAAGATCCAAGTCTCCACAGACCAAATAGCATTTTGTCTGTGTCATGCATCCCACGCAGCTTCTCAAAGTGTAAGGCTATGGGGTGAGGGAAAGAAAACTGCACTTCCTCCTTCTTTAGGCTGAAAAGCCACACTGCAACAATCAGATTATCACACCAACAATATAGGAAAGTGGATACACTGTTAGTGAACTCCAGTATACAGCCACCAGGGTACAAACTTGTGCCTTAGGTTGCCAGGGAACAGTGCTGGCAGGAATGCAGCCAGAGCCTATAAATGCTCTGCGTGTTAAGCAACGACTGACCAAGGTTTTGAAAGGTCTAGCTGTGAGACTGCAATGACCATTGTAGCACCCAAATGTTAAATCTCTGTTTATCTCTCATTAGATTTGTCACTGGTGGCGGGCCAAGTAGGAAATTTATGGACTGCAAATCCTGAAACACTGTAATGTTAACTACCTGGATGAACAAGTTTGAAAATAATCTTCCACAGTCACAAGAAAATGCAGCATAGATGTGCCTATTTTTACTTCATACACTAATTTCATTGAGGAATAGTATCCAATTTACAACAAAGTCCATAAGTCAGGAACCATATCAAAAAAAAAAAAAGGAACTAAATCAATCTGAGCTAACCTTCAGGATAAACTGAGTTCTTTCTGATTTACAACAGCGCCCTCAAAAGAGGGTTAGATGTCCACAATACCTGTGTTAACCTCCAATATACATTATCTATAAGAAGTAGAACACTTTATATAAGTAATTTTGAAGTAAAAGAGAAGACTTTTCCAGGCAATTTTCTGCTGGTCTGTGAATTTTTTCCTGCAAGGATTAAGTTGCCTTGCATTGGACTTTGAAAGGAAGGGATCATTTTAAGGAGAAAAAAACATTTTTCTGATAGGAGAAATGTGTATAATGGGCAGGAGCTGATGACATAGGATTAAAACCAGAATTTTTTCCCTTTCTAGAAACATACTGTTGGCAAGAAATGTTATGTCTAGTCTCTCCCTTCTGCTGAAGCATTAGACAAAGCAACTGCTGGAAGTAGAGTAAAAGACCTGAAGGACCAAAAACCCAATCTGGTGGAGCAGATTGTGTTTTTGTATTCAGAGCTATTTAACAAACTGCATTGTGAATGGAGTCTGTAAAATCAGTACCTCAATAACCTTTAAACAGGATTTTATATTGGCCAGATATCTCATGGCAGAGCCTAGTCAATCAAGACTGGGGTCTCGTTTGGCTAGGTAATCAAAAAACATGAGAAATGAGGACTTGGAGGGAAAACAAACATCACAGTTACAGTGTGCTATTAAACAAAGTGCAGAAGCACCTGAATAAGCAAAGAGAAATTATCCCTACAGCTTGAAACAGAGCAGCCACCTCTGCCACCTAATGAGCATCTTTGCCTTCAGAGCTCAGGCTCTGTGGGGGCTCAGTGGGCTCTCAGTCCACAATTACAACACACTAAAATTCTATGGGACACAAGAAATCAACAAAGCTTACATATTTGTTTAGCTGGCTATTGAGCACATATCACAAAAAAACATTCCTTACTGATTTCATACCCCTGCATCCTTCTTCTTTAGACATCTAAATCTGTTCTTCCAAAGCTTTTCTAGAGCAGGTTCCTGGAGCAGCCAGATGCTCTGTTAGCCCTGGCCAATAACTTGCACCTCCATTTGTAACTTGTTTGGTCTCCATTCATTCAGACATTACTACACTCCCTGCCTTGTTGCTTGCTGTGGCCAACACATCTCAACAAAAATATTAAGTAGAATATCAGAAGGATTTGCCGTTGCAATCATAAAAAAAGTCATAATCATAATAATAAAATATGAACAGCATTTTGAACCAGAGTCGGAGGAAGAAACTTCAGCAATAAAAATTAACAATGTATCAGTTTACTGCCTTACGGTCCATTGCTTATTGAGTGAGCTCAGTTTCCTCTTTGATGGAACCATAAAGGCTTCAAGTGGAAAAACAATTTGAAAGACATATTTGTTTATGATCTTACACTACCAAGAGAGAGATCAAACACACAGTTCCAAAACCATCTTTCGGAGAGAAGTGCAGTGCAGAAGACAAGCTGCCTTCACTCAGCAGGGTGTGCTGAGTGCACAGGAGTGCTGAGAAGAAACTCCTCAGAACAGGCACTTCTTCAAGGTGAAAGAAAATCCCTGTCAAATCCTGGCAGTGAAAGAAAATGAGAAAGTATGATTAACAGCATCATTAAAAGTAACAAAATAAACCATGAAAATGAAACAATCCAACATTGTGCAGTGAGCCTATGAATATGAAGAATCCATTTAATTTATTTATGTTTTAGTGGTTTGCTACATTTCTAAATTCTAAAGGTTATGCAAATGTATTTTCCTGTTGACTAAGCAAAGTTTCCAACACTGGATTATACAAATATCGGCTATCTCCCTGTATATTCCCACTGGTACAAATAACACATTCCATGGCTATTTAAGAGCTATCAGTCCCTTCTTTTTCTTTAGGATAGGAGTGATCAGGCAGTGGAATCAAGTTGCACAGGGAAGTCATGGAGTCAATATCTCTGGATATGGCACTTGGGGATGTGGTTTGAGTAAATATGGTAGAACCAGGTTGACTATTGGACAAGATGACCTCGAAAATCTCTTCCAATCTTGATGAGTCTGTGATTCTGTAAATTAGGCTGAGATTTTGTCTCCAGTTTGCACAAGTGAGCAATGCTGATTTCAGGCTCTTGAAGCAAATATACATAATATACAGAAGAGAAAACCTACACAGAAAGTTTCTTTACTTTTGTTTATATCAAACCAGCTGTTTCTTCTACTGTTTTATTTTAGGAATAGCAACACATGTGTTTAAAAGAAAATATAAAGAAAACCCTTAAGTAATCAGTTTCTTCCCTGACCCAAACTATTGATAAAACCCCATAAGAATGTGACCTTTTCTTGCTTGAACTTTGAACAAAACTATATTTTTATTATTAAATATTCATTTGTATGGAGGAACCTGCTTGAATTGCAACTTACCAAAAAAATAGACAGGACTCAGTGGTAGTTCTGCATTACATTGATCCACTGAGCTGGAAAAGGTGTCATGAAGGATACTCAGTTTATTGCTTTTATCACACAAAAAATATAAATCTCTGTGAACTTCCTAACTCCAAGAATATTCCAGAGAGCTACATAAATGCCAGATCAATGCAACTTTGTTCTGCAACTACATCCAATATTTCCAAATTTTTAGCCAATACATTATATATCTATAATTATACTCCTGCAAACACAGATTCTTCTAGCTCTAACTCAGATCCATTTTCCTACCCTATCACTCTTATTTTAAATTTCTTTTGATTTACACAAAGTAGGAAGGGACGCAAAGTGTTGTTTTATAAATTACCTCTGTCCAGGGAGAACGTTTTCTAGTTCCACAGAATGGAGAAATAGGTAGGACTAGTGTAGTAATGCAGCCCAAAAGCAAGCAGATGTTTTCCATAAAAAGAAAAGGGTTTCCATTTCACCTTAGGACTTAAAAGGAAAAAGCCCTAGAAATTTCTTTGCTCCCCTGGCAGCCATTGGCTCAATGCCAAGACAGAAACACTGATAGGGCTCTTTATCTGTCCCTCAGACATGTAGCCATTCTCTATTGGGCAGTTTGCTAAAAAACCCTCCTAGATCATTCAGTACTGAAGGGAGAGCACAAAGCTTCTTGGTGCTTTTTGGGGTGTCGTAGCAAGGTGCAATGAGCTTGCATGCATTTGTGCAGTTTCTATATTGTTCTTGACAGTTTATTATTTTATCAGCTTATTAAACCTTTTGCTTTACAACACACACCCAAGGAGCCATCTCACAAATTATTTTTAGCCCATTTCTGTGAGATGCTGGAAACCCTCAGAACGTAATACAGCTTCCATGTGGCTCACTCTACTCTGGAAGATTGCATCAGTCCAGGCAATCAAATCAGTCAAATTAAGATCTTGTTCTTCCCTTAAAATTCATTTCCTGACACTCATATTCCTGCCAGTTATTACTCTCAACCACCCAGACACTCCTGTGGAGAGAATGCTTGACAAAACATTGGCTGTACTACATGATGGATCTTCTGACCCAGAGAAGACCAGACATCCCACCAGCTCTCATTTAAATTTCACACATTTTTTTCGTTTCCTGATTCTGGTAATATCACAGATTTCACTTACTACTAACTCATCAAAAAGATTACTTTTTTCTGCCATTGCACTGTCATGACCAATCTCACTTTCCTCTACCTAAAACACGTGTGCAGTACTTTCTCTCCCCCATTCTTTCTCTCACCCATTCTTTTTCACCTTTATTTTCTGCTGTTTTCTCCAATAATTTCTTGGAATTTATTGCTTCCTTGCAGCATCCTTTCTTCTTAACTCTGAAATGACCGATATTACTAGAATTCACAAATGCATATTCCACAAATCATGAGAAAATAGAAAAAAAAATCAAAATCAAATACCAGATTTTAATAAATCAATCTCACAGTTATTGTTATAGAATAGAAAAGTTTAATTTCAATGATAGTGTTGTTTTTATCCCAGAGGCTGATTGCATTTTTGCCATCTACATGGCGGCTATTGAAGATGATCAGGTCATGTTTCACATTAGGTCAGATGAATAACTGGAAGCTTCAGAGTGTGTTTGACCAGAACAACAAAACCATTTTAGCAACAAAACTGGACAATTTTTAATAAAGTGTTGTCATAATGAAACTTCTTTATCAGTCAGGTCTTGATATAAATTAGCAATGACTAACTGATATGACTTAGAGCACTAAATAAACAAACAAAATACCCCATATCTTGTCCCACCTAGAGGTTTATCTGGTTGCCAGAATTAGGTAGATAATTATAAGAGGCATGATTTCCTTGGGGTTTTGTTGTTTTATCTTTTTGCTATAAGCACTTTGGAAGAAAATAGATCTTCTAACCCTATAACCTTGGCTTGTGCTGCATCTCAAAAGAATTGTGGTTACAAAGGCTGGCATATTTTTCAGTCTTCAAATCATCCTCACGCCCCTTAGGTTAACCAGCTACAGTGTTTCTCTCGTGTACTGTGTTGTCTACTCCTCTCTAAATTTTTGAACGTACATCATTTTATTGACAAATACATCTTAAACACACCTTGCAAAAGCTGATAGCAAACTGCTGATAGGGAGGTCAGTTATCCCAGGCATTTTTTGCATGCCCTGTACTCCTGTAAAGGTCAGTTTCCTCTTGGTTTTGAAAACTTAAATGTTGCTAGAGAGCTCAGTATATAGAATCATAGAATGGTTATGGTTGGAGGGAATACATAAACCGAATGCTAATGAGACACAGGGCATTGTATTCTGGCACAGAAGATTTTATCATTTTTCTCTTAGTACAAGCTTAATTGGCTATTTTAAGACCCCAAGACGAAAATTAATAGTTCATGTTTTTCCTTATCAAATCCACCTATGAGACTACACAAGATAATTAAGACATAAAAGAGGATTTCAGAAAAAATTAAAAGAACTTATGTCAGGGCTGGCAGGCTTAAAAATTAAGCATACCTGCTTGGCTGTTGTAAGCAATTGTTTCCTTGCCCCACTGGTCTGCCTACCAGCAACATTCTTTGTAAACCACTGAACTGCAGAAATACTGTGAATATTTTGTCAGTGCCTCTCTGCCTTTAAAATTCATAAAAGGTGGCTGTACTGATAAATATTTACTGTATTCATTTGTTAAGATATTATTTAAATAACTGACTCCTTACACATACCTTGAAAATTAAGCTTATAACTTAAATCTTGTGAATCAGTCTTTTGTGACAGGCTGGGTACACAGGCTGCCACTCATGGGGTTTTCCACAGCCTGGCTCCAGGACACATCAACTCAACTTCTGCTGAATTTAATGGGAATTTATTAGTGAAATTCCCATGACAGCAAGTATAGCTATATGTGAATCAACACATACAGGTAACCAGGGTGACCACCAAACCACAGCTGAAATGCAAAGAGTAGATTTATTTCATTGCCTCACTAACAGTGCCAGGTGACAGAGACATACAGGGACGCAGGTTCTGTTAGGTTTAGCTAATCCTAGCAAAAAACTAAAGCAAAAAGCTAAAGCAAAAAGTGGACACTAATGAGCACTAGATTCTAATGAACACCCAGGAAAGTAAGCCCCATAGCAAGCACAGAACCCTGCTCATTATTAGTTAACCACTAAGAGATCTATACCCAATCTAGAATATCCCAATCAAACCTGTCATTATCTCAAACCCCATTCAACTCACACTGGACATCAAGAAGGACTGTTGTGGTTTCACCCCACCCAGCCACCAAAGCCCACACAGCCCTCAGCACTCCCCTCCCCTCATCCACTCCCCTCAGCAGGACTGGGGAGAGAATCAGAAAGGTAAAAGCTAAAAAACTCATGGGTTGAGATAAAGACAGTTTAATAGAGAAAGTGAAAGCCATGCACACACGCAAAGCAAAGCAAGAGCTTAATTCACTGCTTCCCATGGGCAGGCAGCTGTTCTGCCATCTCCGGGAGAGCAGGGCCCCATCCCATGGTACAGTCACCCAGTAAGACAAATGCCATCACTGCAAACATTTTCCCCTTCCTCCTTCTTCCCTCCAGTTTATATACTGAGCATGATGTCATGCAGTCTGGAATATCCCTTTGGTCAGTTTGGATCACCTGTTCTGGCTGTCTCTCCTCCCAGTTTCCCAAGCACCCCCAGCTTCCTTCCCAGCATGGCAGTGTCAGCAGCAGAAAAAGCCTGGGCTGTCNCTTCCCATGGGCAGGCAGCTGTTCTGCCATCTCCGGGAGAGCAGGGCCCCATCCCATGGTACAGTCACCCAGTAAGACAAATGCCATCACTGCAAACATTTTCCCCTTCCTCCTTCTTCCCTCCAGTTTATATACTGAGCATGATGTCATGCAGTCTGGAATATCCCTTTGGTCAGTTTGGATCACCTGTTCTGGCTGTCTCTCCTCCCAGTTTCCCAAGCACCCCCAGCTTCCTTCCCAGCATGGCAGTGTCAGCAGCAGAAAAAGCCTGGGCTGTCTGTAAGCCCTGCCCAGCAATAACAGAAGCATCTCTGTATTATCAACCTTGTGTTCCACAAAAACCAAAACACAGCTCCATACTGGTCCCTGTGAAGAAAGATAACTCTGCCCCAGCTGAAATCAGCACAAGCTAGCAGTCCATGAACCCCACAAATACACTGCTTTAGCTTCTCCTGAAGCTGTAGTTAATGTTTTGTAACAAATATTTAGACAGCTTCAGCCTGTTCCCTGAAAGAATACTATACAACACTAATGCCACATCCTGGTGGTGGAAGTACTGCCTTGGCTGAATGAAAGCAATAGATTCTTTGCCAAATCATCCCAAAGCAAATGAAATCACAAGTCCTCTGCCCAAACCTGCAGTGTTTGCCAGGTAGAGACCTGTGTCTGACGATCTTACTTCAAAACTACTGTCTTAAGTATCTTGATCTCATTCTTCTGAGTAATACCTGAAGTGTCCTGGTTTAGCCATGTGTTAGAAATGGGTTTCTGAAGTCGTTTTGCCTTGGCCCAGCATCAGCACCTAACATCCCACAGGAGATACAGTACTCAGAACATGCAGAAGCAGCTCCACCATGCCTCTCCTGAGGCTGCATCTAACCCCTTTGGAGAAGACCTGCAGCAGATGAAGGGCACTATATGGATTTGTATAATGATCTGACTCCAAAATAAAATATAGAAGAAATGCATCTGTACATAATAGTACAGAGACAAACTTCTCCCTGCATGTTAGATCTGTTTCCTCCTGTAAAGAAATTCTGTTTTAAAGCAAACAACAAGGCATTGTTTTAAACTACTGCAAAGTTTATGTTGATTTCACTAAGATAACACCCCATCTGTATTCCACCAGATGTTCCCACACCTCTCACTTACCTCTCACTCTTTAGCACCAGTGTACAGAGATTTGTTTTTCACACTTTGACTCTAGTAATGACCCATTTGTGGAAGGCACACACAGTTTATCAGTGTGATATTGCCTGTTACAGAAAGTTCAAGTTCTGAACACATGTATCTGTTTGCCACAAAATGCTAAATGCCACTTTCAACTTTACAAGATGTCTGTATCAGCCACTGGTATAAATTTATCAGGTGTTGGCTACAGGAAGTCAATAATTAAAGCTGTCAGAAAAAACATGTGAGAAATCCAGAAAATGCTACGCTCATCATCAGACAATAGGCAGATACATAATTGAAGAGCGCATCTCATTGCCTGGAAAGACATTGATGATTTCCAAATGGAGGTTAGAAATTTGTGTCACTTTTAAGGCACAGAGAGTTATTGTGCTAACAGCCCATTAAATCACATCATCATGAGTTGTATTACTACAGCAAGAAACATTAATGTACCTTTAATATAAAAGCTGTTTTGTGAAACTATTGTTTGACAAGCTACAGGTCTTCTTTCTCGTAGTTCTTTCTTCATTGGAAGGTGAACTACAGAGGTTTGGTTGGAAAGAGGTTGTATTAACCAGATGATCATATGAGGTTCCCATATAAGGTTTTTAGAGCACTCTCAAATCTCTGTGCAACTGAAACACAACAGTTCTGCCATTATTAAATGAAAGGTAAAGACTTTTTTTGCACATTAAATTTGGCTCTCTTCTAAACAGATTGGAAGGTCCATCCAAGAGCACAAAAAAAAACAGCTTAAAACACCTGCTCTTTGGCCAGCACCACGATTTCTGGCCTTTACCATTTTTGGTTTACACTGGTAGGTGAAAGCTGTTAATCTATAGCTTTCCCCAGTGCTGTGGGAAGTTTATGAGAGGAGGTTAAATGAGCATTTCTCAGAATAAAGCAGAGTGCTACCTGAGCTTCAGCATGCACACTATGTAGACAACTTCTCCAAGCCCCTTCTGGGGCTCTTTTCTGTAACCTGCAATTGTTTCAGGCTGCCACCTTACAGATTCAGCTTAGTGCTGCCATAAGCTCCTCACATGATCCCATGGTCTTTTAATGCCACAGATTTTGTAGTGGAAACAAAATCTATTGCATAACTTGGTGACAAAAAATTGATTCAGCTGAAACCTTCAAAACCATGAAAAAATATTGGAATATTGGGTTCAAAAGAATACCCTCCATCACGGCCATGCTTTCAGTGATGTTTTGATCCAGTGATGTGTATGTGTATAGAAAGAGCAGAACTCATCAGTTTTAAAATAATGACACCAAAGCATTGAAGTAAACTGAAAAAGCTGCTCAATAGTTTCTTTATCAGGAGTAATCAGCTGAATCTTGCCCTGATTCAAAGAGATACAGCAAGACCTAAATTTACAGACTGTATCAAAGCTGATTTCATAGTATTAGCCTGGGCTGTACTTCAGATGCAATGCTGATGTCCCTCTGGACAGATTATTTATCACAATGTATTACAGCTGATTCATGAGTGCTGAATGCTAAGGATGCTGCAAAGCTAATAATGATCGCTGTGACTCCTAGTTTAACATCACTGCTCTGCAAGCATGTAATTCATTTCAGGAAGGTGAGAAAGCTATTAAAAAGTAGCATAATGTGACTCATTCTGCCAGGCAGTATAAATAGTGTGGGAGAATCAGAGTTTGTCAGCATCTCTTCTGGCTTTGGACATCTCTGAAGGGTAATCTTCTTCCTCTCCAGATTGGGTGGGTATCCTGCTTCCTGTTCTTTAGTTACCTAAAAGAGAAAACTTGATTACCTGTAAAAGAAACTATCTGTTATTCTGTTAATGATAGAAAGTTTTGGTTCTTTCAACCAGTATTTTACTATTTCGTGGTACTATTTCCATTACAAAATGGAAAGCTGTTTCACTACTGAAAAACCCCACACCTGACTTGTCTGCTAAGGGTCTAGTCATAGGAACAGCAAAGAGTACTAAATATTTAATATAATACTAGGAATTAATTGATTACCCAACTTCAGGCATATGTGCAAGTTTTTATGTGCCATTTGCTCTGCAACTGCAATCTATTCAGATTGCAATTAAAAGGTAGAAAAGCTGCCTTTGTAAAGCAGGCAGAAGTGGATTATAGATCTCCTGCTGGCGTTTTCAAGATCTGCCAATTGTGCTCAACAGTCCCAAACTGCTTGAACTTCCCTTCCTATCCTTTGTCATGCACTGTGGCCCATACTGTACTTCTCACTGGGAACCAGCGCTCAAAATATTTTCCTTTCTGGATTAGTCTACATTTCTGGGAAAAGTAAATCATGACTAACTCAGCTCTTAACACAGTAACATTAAATCACAGTTTCAATTTTGTTTAGAGAAAGCATTTTGAGCCTGCAAGAAGGCAAAAAAATATTGAATATGTGAGTCAAGGTTAATAAATGCCTACGTGATCCTGCCTGAAACTATAATTTTCATTTGAACCCTAATGTCCAGGGTTTTCACAAGGAGTAACAAGGATATATGGAAGGGTGAATTCCTGTAGGAGCCTCTTTTGTCTTTAGCCTGGACAAAGGCCAGTGTTGCCCCATTCCCATGCAGTCTTCTAAATTCTGAGTTCATAACTCCTACTAAGTTGCTCAAAATCTTGCAAATGGATCAGAGAAAAAGTAAAGAGGTGAGTGCATGTAGGCTTCCATTGTGTCCCATACTCCTTAGCTGTAAGTCAGCCCCAGGCAGTCCTCCCCCATTCAGAGATCACAGAAAGATTAATTTCTCTTCCCATTTTAAATTGGCTTTGTCAGTTCTTAGAGAATGCAAATAGTAGCCAGGCAGAAGGAGAAGAACTGATGGAAGATAACATTATGTCATAAAATGTGTGAAATTAAATTTAAATTAATTTTAGTATATTCATTTCAGGTAAGAAGTAATTATTTCCAGCGGTTAAAAAAATTTTTGACATTTCAGACACAATAGTTATTAAATCTTTTCAGAAATTACCCGTAGACTTTTGAAGCTATAATATAAGGGGCCTTTACCTTAGAAAGTATATTCAGTCTGAAATAGAACCTGTAAATGGATTTTTCTTATCATTCTTGAAGGAGTGTAAACTTAATCTAGTTGCTCATTCTTTATCTCAATTCCTTTTTAATTGACATTCTGCTTAAACTAATGAAAAACCACCCTCTCTAAAGTCACTACAGCTACTGCCTTATTCTGGCCTTGTCAGGAATGACTGACAGAAAGGTGAAGCTTAAACACTGATAGTTTGAAATCTTTCTGTTAATCCAAAGTCACTAAAATCTTAGAACTCTTCAGACTGAACATATAGCTATTATTCTTTGTAACTAACTTCAAGAGGATTTGAAATGCTAGATAACATGATTCAATAAGACCTTGGTACACACTTAAAACTCCACTTTAAAAGACTCATTGGCTTATAAGATGCCGTGATTTATTCTGGAAATGAAAGAAGGATCAGAAAAAAGAAGACTCAGAAAAAAAACCACTAAAAATTTTCTATTTTTGAAATATAATCTTTCCTACCTTCATGTAATTCAAGCTGCCAATTTCTCCTGAATAAAGCTGTTAGTCAGAGCCCAGATGCAGCAGATGAAACCCTGACTGAAAGAAAGTGAGGCTGAGTCAAGCAAGTCCAGCCTGCACTAGGTCTCTCTCAATTCCTGTGGCAAATGTACTTTTTCTGGACAGAGATACAACTTGGTGACACAGGACATTTTATCTGTCAGAAGCACATCATTCAGTTTATCTACCACATTATTGCTGCACAAGAGCATTGGGCTGGAGGAATATTTTCCAGTGCCACAGGCTGGTGTAGAAAGAAGAATTATCCCTTCTAATGATAGGCAAGGTGTTTTTTGGAGGAAATACTTCTATTTTTCAAAATTTAGGGGCAAAAAGTAAGTTAAAAGTCTTGGCTAAATTTCTATACTAAGTTTTTCATTTTGGAAAAAAGGTACGTTTTTGTTGTAATGGAGCCATTCTTTAACCAGCCCTCTTAATCCTTCAACTCAATATGTTCAACATTATTAATAAATTAAATACTGGCTGAACAGAAGAATAACACTTTTCTTTAAAGTTCATTAAGTGCTTACATGCATTTATGTTTTATATATGAACATTTTGCTTTTCAAGCCATCCTAGGTTTTTTTTTTAACTGTAATCATTTGAGCTACAACTATCAACATACTTCTTGGAAAACAGGGCTGTAATTCATTCTAGTCAGAAACAGATGGCTGAGAAAATGAATGCAAAAACAGCAGTGAAAGTCAAGGCCACCTGGGTCCATCAAGCTGATGAGAAAAGCCTGTGAACCTAATGCCAGTGATACCTGGAGCCAACACAAGCTGGCTCTCAAAACAAAAGTTAGGAATCAGTCAATAATAAAGAGAGAAAAATAATAACAAAAAATAACAATAATAAAAAAAATCCCAAAGAAGCTGTTAGAGAAGCAGGAAACAGTCCTGGGAATTTTAGTGAGACTACAAGACCACATGAAGTCAGTGGGAAATTGGCTGATCAGGACTTGTTACTGGTTCTATTTCTCCTAACAGACATGACACGTAGCACGATGCTGAGGGAAATATATGCACAGCAACCCACAGAGACTTGAGTCCCTGTACTGCACTTAGCAAAACTCACAAGGATGCCCATATTTCACATGCAAACAATAACTCTGTGAGACTTAAAGGTACAGTACTTTTGAAAGATGTGGAGGTACAATCATAAAGCACAATATTAATTATGGTGAAACAAATGCCTTGTTCAAATTGCAGTGCTAGTCACGGGTTGCAGTAGCAGTTATCTGCAACCACAGCCACTTTGAGCTTTTGGGTTTTATTTAAAAAGCTTAATTGGAATTTTTATTACTCCCAATTAAGCTTTTTAATTAAAAAGAAAGTTAAAAGAGGCTGGAGGCAAGTATTGCTGAAACTTGTATCTGCATAGATTCTGAAGGGGAAAAAAGGAGTTTTGTAAAACTGCAACTGTCAGCCAGCTGCAGCTTTCAGTTTCAGCTTACTGCTGATCCCATTTACCTTGCCAGTGGCATGCTGCAAATGCAGATACACACGTCTGCTTGGAAAAACAGGCTTTCAGCTTTAAATAGCACTATAAGACTATAAATCCTATTTCATTCCTGCAAAGGACACATCACATGCATAAAAAATACTACTTACTCCTCCATTTGGAAATGGAAAATACTACCCACTCCTCCTTTTTTTTTTTATTCCATTAGCAATTTGAGTCTGGTAGATATTTTCCTTTTCTGAGACCAGGGTAGATTCACCACAAAATGAATTTAATGACATTCCAGCAGACATGGGACTACCCTCAAAATTCTCTCCAGACTTCTACACGTACAGACAGAACTGAGAACATGTTCATAAATCAGGGGCCTCCCTGACCCTTCCCTATAGAACCAAACCAATATTTTAGACCCCAAATTTTCCCTCAAACTCAGTTTTTCCACGTGGCCTTTAACACTTTTTATGGTTTAAAGAAGGAGTGAAAACTATTATGGAGACATCTGCAATATTCAGCTGTCAAGGCAGAGACTGGGAAACATTCTCATATCCCAACAAATGAAATTTTTTTAGATAATTAATATCTTGGACCAAATATAAAAAAAATATTAGTATCATTCATTCTTGTACATTAAACTCTCCAGTTTTTGGAAGCAAAGATACTTCATATTTAGTTCTATTTGAGCTTTGTTCAGAGAGTAAGGTAATATTCTGTCTTGTTGGATTAACCCTTGGAATTCACTCTTATTGTTTCCAGAAAATGTGTGATAAAACCATTTTTTAAATATACCCAGTGGCAAAGAATTTCTTTTTACTTTATTATATATGTTATTTAAGTGCAACAGTTAGACAGTAGGTTGTCAGTGAACGAGTTCTTTAAGTTTAGATATGTTGTTTCCCAGATATGAATCTCAATAGAGCTGGTTCTTATCCCACGTTTGATTTAAGTAAAAATCTTACTGTAAATTACTCTTAGAGAATAGATGTGTTTTACATTGGGCTTAGAGGACAAAGTAATGGAAGGGAATGAAGATTAGTATTGTATGCCTTTTTTTTAACACAGTTAAAGAGCAAAAAGTGAAGAGATTACCCAACCCACAAGCTGAAACATTTCTCTCAAGAGAAAGAGGCATTTAATGCCATGGGAAATTAGGGATGCAAGAAAGATTGATTTCCTCTTTATTATTGTAGCTAAAGTTGTGCTTTGAGTGAGAACTAGAGGGTGAAGTGTGTGGGTAAACATGTATTCTTTTTGTTAGAATGACATAAAACAAAGATTGAGGGATATTCACTGGCTTAGAAACAGTTCAGACAGTGTTTTGATATTTTTAATAGAAATTATAAATCATGCTGGATAACTCTTGAAACAGATAATAGAACCATTTAAGTACATCAGTCTAAGAATTTTGATGTTTTCTGCCTTCTTTATCTTTCCATCTCTTTCAATATTTATTCAGAATATTTGTGTTTCTCTGTATATCAAGATCATTACCAGATGGATTACTAAGGGAATATCCTTCACAGATATTAGTAGTCTGAGGACCTGAGATTAAATTATAATGCACAGTTTTAAAAATATGAGGGCAAATATTATTCACATTAGATTAACACCATATAACATAGATATTAAAAGCTCTGTACTGAATTACACTACTTTTTTTGTTTTTCTCTTTGATTTCTTAAGCCAAAATGTCTCTGGACTGTCAACACAAAGGGTTTCCTCTAGCCAGTGAACAGCCGTGTTAGAAAAGACACAATCTGTATGTCCCACACTTTGAATTATAGATGTGATGAATTTTGCAGACTGCTTCCCCCAAGGTCACCATGGAAGCCATGAGAGAAAGCCACCACTTCTAAACATGGTTCACCTCTCTCTGTTGCTCACACACATCATGTCCAAAGGAAAGAAAAGGGGGATGTTTTGGCCCCACCTCCCAAGCATAAATTAATAGAGATGATGTGTAGGATGAGAGGAAAAGAGCTCTGCTGCTGGCCTGTACCAGGGGTAGTCATCTAAACTGTGTTTGACCCAGGGGCAGCACAGCTGTAATCCTGACTATCACTAAGGAGACACCATGATATTGCAATTTACATTAAATGATCTAAACTATGTAAAAATGTCATAATTTTATAGATTCTGATCTTTTAAAAATGAGGCTAACACATAGCATTGTTTCTCCATTATTCAGTGCTTAAAAAGATTGGGAAAAAAAAAACAAACCTGCTGACAAAATTGCAAATACATTAACTCAGATTCACTGTTGAGCCTTGGGACAGTTTTTCATATTTATGAATATATTTTACGTATTTTCTCATTAATATATAGACTGCTTAATGTAAATATTAATTGTAGAATAATTTTTAGCAAGTATTAGAATGTTTCCATGTATAAATGAGATTATGGTGGGGTTTGGGGTTTTTTGCAAAATGTTACTATTAATTGCCCAGAATCTGCTGTGGTCATACTGATAAAATGGGGACAAAGGTTTCAAGGCCAATTTAATTTGTTTTAAATGGATTGTGTAATCCAATACATACTAGAAAATATCTTTAGCAAATGAGAAACCAAGGCAAATAAATCAGGTATACTGTAAGAATTACATTATGTTCTCTGAGAGACTTGGTAAAATTTTTTCTTTAAGTTATCTCTCCTTCAGGCTGTTATATCAACTGTGGGAGCACTACCAGCACACTCAGGAGGGGCTGGAAGGGTGCTCCCTTCTCCAGCCAAAGGAGCTTGGCTCTGATCTATATGACCTCAGACAACACTGAGGATGTGTCCTCAATACAGTGCGGGGAGAGAGAGGGGAAAAAAACCCAAAACACCTTATTTAAATGAGTCTACATTTTTGCTTTCTTCTTACTAGGTTGGCTATAAATCTTTGCCTTACTTAATCTTTTCATCAGTCAATCTCAGTCAGGGAAGTCAGGGCACTTAAGAGCTGCTTGGTTCCGAGCAATTACCTGATCAAAAGACTGTCTGGGATTGGACTAACTATTGGCTCATCTTTATTCAGCAGCACTTTCAGATCATGAAGGGAGACACCTGGAAAGTACAAGGGAGGAGGTGCAAGAAACAGGACAAATTGAAAGAGAAAAAATATACTGTAAATGCGCACCATAAGGAAAAAAGGTAGAGATGTACATGTTTTGTCAGACCAAAGCAAAGATTTAAATGAGAATATAGTAGCTGTAGAAAGAAAGATAAAATAAAATAATAAATAAATAAATAGCTTTTTTAAAGGCTTCTCTGTTTCTGCACTAAATTTTTGCTGAAATTAAGAAGACAGTGAACATTTCAACCACAAATAACCAAAGACTACTTTGGGCTATCTGAAATCCAGAATTAACTGCTATTACAAATCATGATGAGAACTTAATCTTTGGTCTCTCACATAGCTCTCCTCATCAAGAAGCTGTTAATTAAACTGCAGAAAATTTTTTTCCCCCTCCACCACCTTGAAAAGCCTCTGATTCACCCTGATGTGATGTGGAAAATATTCTAAGATAAACTTACAAAATTTTGTGTGATAAGAAAATTCACTCTAGTTGAAGCTGAGCCATGAGACAAACTGCATTTACACTTACTGAGCTGAGTGCTCCACTAAGGAAAACTCCAGTGGGAAGTGACCTTGTTTTAAATGCTTTTGTAAGGACTGCAAAGACAATAATTTTTACCAATATTCTCAAGTGGAAACTTTTTAAAGTGGAAATTTTTCCACTTCATTATATGACTGTAGACAATTTAATGCAGCAAAAAGTTAAGGAAGTATTTTACACAAAGATTCATAAAATTTACCATTAGATCTCCTAATCTAAATATTTAGATAACCCATAGATACTGTTCCAATTATGCTGAGCTTTAACTTCATCTTTCTCCTTCATTTTTCTCTGGGTCAAAGCATTTTTTATTACTTTGAGAACTACATTCGAATCTCCTAAATTTGTTACTGGTCTCACAATGGGCAAGTAACTGGAAGCCTTAGGCCCAGCCTTAGCCTCTAGTCCATTTGAAGATGGAGCCAGAATTCATACTCTGTCTCCAGGCAGCACGTGGTCTGCCCAGGAGATTTGCAATGGGTGTCTCAGATGTTACAACCACACAAATGCAAATTACCAGCTTTTTAGACTCATTCATGTAATAACTTTGCTAAAGCTGACCTTGTACTAAAAAGAATTTTTGTTATTTCCACAGATCTTCAGGCTGGCTTTCTATTGTGGGCATTAAGACCCTTATATGAGGCCAATGTCCCTTGGTCTTGTAACTCTTTGATGATGCCACCTAAACAGATTTTAACTCTATGAAATTCCAAATGTCCAAAAAGCAGTTGATTTCCACAAAAGTGAGGCAGTATGCAGGATTGGAGGTTATCAGCCCAGTGAGTGAAATAAAACTTCCCTGCAGCTGGAATGGCTATCAAAGCAGCAGTGGTGTCACTTGTGCACTCCTGGCACTTATGACAGATGTTTCATGCATAAAGGTAGAACATTGCACAACATTCAAAGCAGTTAAAATTCTTTAAGAAAAACAAAGCCAGGCTCCCAGTAATGGTACAAAAACATTGCTATAAATCTCTAAGAAATAACAGCCATAAGAAAAGGAAGAGCAACAGTGGTGACCCACAACCTTTCTCATAGTACATGGCATGAACTGTATTTTTGTATTTAAAATCTTTCATCATTTTATCCATCTGTGGGGCCTGGACATTGTGTTAGTTGTCCCCACACAGCTTTAGAAACTTGGGGCAGGGTGGAGGCTGCACAGTGGTCTCATGTTTTGAAAGCATGTCTGTCTGAAAAATGAACAAACACTTGCTGAAAGAAAAAAGATCTCTGCTGGCTGTGAAGTTACTTTGATACTGTTCTTGAAGTCTCCTCAATTGAGAAGGCCACAAATGGACCAGAACTGCCTATACCTCTCAGCTGACATGTATGCCCATCAGCATGGAGGGTGTTTAGTTATCCCTTTACAGTATTATGGTACTTTCTAATGCAGTTTAGGGGCCTCTTTTCACAGTAATATGCACATTAGTCTTACTGACTTCCTTTTAATTTTTCACCAAAATTAAACTATGAAGTGTTTATGCAGATCCATTGATACTTTGAGTACCTTGGGTTTGTATTTCAAAAACTCTGATTTACTAAGAAAAAGTGACAAAGGGCAAGCAGTAGGAAAATCATTCTTCTTGTTATATCAGGTGAATATCACCAGAGACAGGACAGACCACTGCAGCACCTAAATCACAGCAAAACAAAAAGGGGCCTGTATTCTTAGTAACAGAAGGAATAGCCAGTGCAGGCATGTGGGGAGCTTTGTTGAGTGCTGTGAACAATTTACAGGATTCAGGATTTGCAGGATTCTAGTGCAGGCTGAGATTGTAAAGGAAGGAGAACCTTAAAAACCACTCTTCCTCGTTATTAATGAGGTAAAATCTCAGAGATTATGATCTCTTGTGAGACAGACACTGAAATAATTGGAAATGTAAGCAGAACCCTCCATCCCCACCCAACCCCACAGAATTACAGATCTGTACCAGCTGGGGCATATTGCAGGGCAAAAATATGTCAGTCAGGAAATCTGTACTAGATTCACCCTTGCTGGAACAGAGGGTTGCAAATAATTTGAATAATTGCTATAGAGAGCAGATGGTAGAAATACTCAACTAGAACAGTCACAAATATAGCTTAATTCAGCAAGGGGAGTGATAAATACAGACAAAATTTCAAAGACAATCTGGCAGAAAAATTAAAATACAAATAAAATTAAAATTGAAATTGAAATTAAAACAATATAATTATAGTTATAATGATGAATTAATGGAAGAAGTTATGCTGAAATTGCTGTTTGAGGCTATTGCACTCTAATGGATGCCACTAGACAAAAGCAGTCTTCTTTGCATCACCACCAGCTCTGAGAGTACCACTACAGCTGATGCCATCGGTTTGGTGACACATTATGCTGTTTCCAGCTTTTGCCAGAGCACTGAATCAAATGGATCTCCTGAATTTCCCACCTCTTTTCTGCCTTCCCACAACATTATCAGATGCTTGGGTGCCACTCAAGGATGAGAAATGCTCCACTCCTTGAAAAGCAGTAACCTCTTCACCCAGTGCCTTGCCCCAGGGCATAGACCCATGAAACTCAGGGTCGAACTAACTTGCTCATCTTTACATCCCTCTTTTTCCAATGGCAAAACTGCAAGAAGGTGTGCCCTGCAATGCCTGGCAACCCAAGACAGATCACAACAGCAGAAATGGGTCACAGAATCAGTGCTACAATATAATAAATCACCAAAGATGCAGTTCTGCTGTGGAACTTTGCTGTTGTAAAATCCGGGAGATTGAGTGAACCTTGCTGAATGCCCTTCCTCAATGCTGTCATGAACGTTCATCATATTTGTCAGAGTGATAAATTGTAGCAAGAGAGCAGAAGAACACACATTTGAGAAAGACATAAATACATTTTGATACAGGTGATAAAAACACACTGCAGGATGAAGTGTTACTTGGTTAAATTCTTTATAGACTACTGATGATTAATTTGAACTTCTTTCCACTACTTTAAAAGCAAACATGGAAAAAAGATACATAGTTTAGTCGATTTATTAATCACCTCATATGATCTTGAAAAAAAAGCACAAATCAGATGCAAATCTGGCAAAGGAAGTTGGCACTGGATAAAATACATGACTTTGCAAAAGTGAAAGTCAACAGACAAAGCTTTGTACAAAGAAATAAAAGGAAAGACATAAAATTATACAAATACCATGTACTTTGCCTCAAAATCTGGGATTCACTATCCTAAGTATATTACAATGTAAAACTCTGTTTAAGATAACTCATTACATTGTAGACTGTGTTAGATACTTTAAAGTAAAATAATGGGAACATACATTTGGAGAAAATTAAAATTTAATAAATCAAAAATAAAAATCAATAAATCAGAAATGTTAGCAATTACATCAGAAAGCATTTGAACCTTCTACTTATATCTGTAAAATTTAACTCAAACTCTTAGCTTTTCATCCAGATGTGCAAATTGCAACATTTATAGTGGCAAATTCTGCCTTATTTGCATTTGTTTCTCTTTGGAAATAATAACCTTGTGGACCTTGCATTTGTGTACAGAAATGGTATTGCACAAGGCACATTTTAGAGACTTTGCACTACCAGAGCCATGTGTATCCATTGCTATGTTTCATACTCACAGCTGCTGCTTGCCTTACAAAGGTTTCTGAAATCTACAGACGAAAAAACAGCAGAAAACAATAAAGGCTAAAAAAAATTCCTAGGCATTTCTACGCTTCCTAAAGCACTGAAAAATGCTTAAAGAAGATCAAGAGCTTCAAATATTGCAACCTGTTTCACCTTTCTAATCAAATCAAACAAGAACAGAATAAAATTACATGAAGAATAATGAAATCTGTAATAACGATTGCTAGATTTCAGTGAGTGGTCTGCTTCAGCTTCTCGAGCTTTTCTTTTGTAAATGTCACTATTAGCTGCAAAAGTAGCTTAATTAGGAAAAGAAATTTTCTGTAAGGGAAAAATTGACAGTGTTTAAAGCTGAAGATACTCGTGTTTTACAAAGAAAATACATTGCAGAATGCTCTAAATGTACTGAAAGCATAAAGTATAAGCTCCAAGTCAATGGTGAAGGGGACATCCGAATATCAAACACTATGGTAACAAGGCTGGAATACGTGGCAAGCGTTCGAGTTTGTAGTGAAACAGATGCACTGATTTGGCAGCCTTTAAAGAGCCAGAACCAGCCAGAAGGTTACCAGGAGGAAGAAAACCCACTGGTGCAGCTAGAGAGAAAGAAGCTGTAGCCTGGCTGGTAGGTGTTCTACAGCTTTCCCCGTATCCCAGCCATTCTGCTCGTAGGACAAACAAAGGCAGAAAGGATGACGAACGGAACAAGGGAGGGAGGCAGGACCACAAAGGTCCCTCTCCGCCGAAGCCGAGCGGCAGCAGGGCTGGCACTGACAGCGCTGGTGCGGGCACTGACTGACAGCGCTGGTGCGGGCACTGACAGCGCTGGTGCGGGCACTGACAGCGCTGGTGCCGGCGCTGACAGCGCTGGTGCAGGCACTGATAGCGCTGGTGCCGGCGCTGACAGCGCTGGTGCCGGCACTGACAGCGCTCGTGCCGGCACTGACAGCGCTGGTGCCGGCGCTGCGCTCGGGCCGTGCGCGGCTGTGGCGGCGTCTCCCGGCCGCGCACCGCCACCTGCGGGACAGCCCCGCACCGCCCTGCCGCTCCTCTGCGCCCGCTCAAGCCGAGGGGCACACGCCTTTCTGTGGCCACAAACCCTGAGGGGAAGGACCTGGGGTGATTGCGGTGAAAAACAATCTGCAGTCAGAGTGTGCTCACAGCCCAGAAAGACAACAGCGTCCTGGGCTGCGTCCAAACCAGCGTGGCCAGCAGGTCAAGAGACGGGATTCTCTTCCTCTACCCGCCCTTTGGACCCCAACTGGAGTGCTGTGCACAGTGCTGGTGCAGCTCTTATGCCTCCAACATAAGAAGGACATAGAACTGCTGGAGCAAGCCCAGAGGTGGGCCAGGAAGTTGGTAGGAGGGCTGGAGCACCTCACCTCAGAAAAAAGGCTGAGAAAGTTCAGACTGTTCAGCCTGGAGAAGAGAAGGTTGTGTGGAGACCATGTAGCAAACTTCCAGTATCTGAAAAGGGCCTACAGAGAAGCTGGAGAGGGATGTGTTGTTGAGAGCTGTTGTGATAAAACAGGGAGCAAAGGGTACAAACCGGGAAAGGGGAAAATCTAGATATTGGGATATTGGGAAGGGTGGTGAAATACTGGAAACAAGCTCCCCAGGGAGGTTGTGGATGCCCCAACTGTGGAAGTGTTCAAAGCCAGATTGGATGGGGCCTTGAGCAACCTGGTCTAGGGCCAGGTGCCCCTGCTCATGGTAGGGCAGGTTGGGACTAGATAGTCTTTAAAGTCCCTTCCAACCCTCAGGATTCTGTGATAGAACTGTACCTACACTGCTGAGAAGAGGCAGGACTGTTACCTCCCAGCAGCATGAGCCACAGAGGGTAAACACTCACGTTCAATAAATCTCCCTGTCTGTGATGTTGGCAGGTCCCAGGCAACACCAGGCACATAAACCGCTTTAGAAATTAACATTCTCACTTTCGTTTATTGACTGCAACAGGGGAGAGAGGAAGAAGAGATGTTTGTAATTAAAGCTGGATACAGGAAATACAGGGTTTAGAGGAAGTACTGCATTAGTTGGCTTTCAAAGAGTCTAATTCCCCCAGGATGATTTCATTAACTCTGCCAACCAGCTACACGTCAGATGAAGACACCAGATATCTTTTCAGCGCTTCTTTAAGACAGGGGGAAGGAGAATCAAGGAATACAAAAATGTACTTTATGCTATGCCATGTGGATTCTTGGCCATCCTGATCATCAAGGCAAAGCTTTCACAAATCCATATGTTGGTTAAATTCTTTATAAAATTTATAAATTCTGATGATTAATTTGAATTTCTTTCCACTACTTTATATTATATCCTGCTCTGTCCACAGTTTGGATATAATGACTGTGGAAGATTTTTCCTAGTTGAGGCTTTATAAACATCAAGGGCAAAAATGAATGTTGCAGAAAGCAACTCCAACAGTTTGATGCCATACACAGGTGTTGCTTTCTGAGGACATGCTGGATTAAAAACAGCAGTAGTGTCTCTGCTACAAAGAAAAACTATCTGCACACATTCTCCAGAGAACTGGTTTTGTAGGCTAATTACTAACTACTGGAAACAGGAGGAGGTTTTATACAATCAACCAATTCAAACAAACTTCAAGTAGTAGACAGGAGACAGAGTGTCAGCTCAGCTACAACAAGCAGTGCACAGCAAAGAAATGCCCCACTTTCCTAGGAAAAACAGCACTGGGGTGTGCAAGAAGGCAACAGGGTCTGCCTGGAGGCAGAACTGTCTGATGTGCTCTGCTCATACAACACTTCACATGGTTGGATCCTGTTCTTGACCCTTCTTGAAGTACCTCACATCCACTATCATCATCAACAATTGGAAAAAGCAACCCCAAACCCTCTAGCAGTAGTGGACTTTAATGCTATAAACAAGTGCACTGGAGCACTTGTACAATGCTGACACACAAAGGCAAATGCAAATCTGGGACATGTGGATGTGGTTCATCAGACACAGAGGTGACAATTCAGGAAATTAGGTTCAGCAGAAATCAACAAGACTGATAAGCAGAGTATATGAGGAGAGAGTGAAGAGCAATAGGATTGACTTAATTTCAAACAGAGGAGAGGCATAATGAGATTATGGGAAAGACTCATAAACATGTCAGTGATTAATTGTTTTCTGTGTATCATCTATACAAGAAATCAGCAATGTTGGCAAAGAAGATTTCTGTAAGGTGTAGCAAAAAATCTGTTTATAAGGAGAGTTAAGTGCTGAAGCAGCTGGTGAAGTTAAGAAATCCTTGTGTTCAGAGATTTTTAAGAAAAAGTGCAGCACTATTTGAACTCCTTCCACTTGGACTTCTTCTTACAGTGTCAATTCAAGAGATGTAATGATATTCCAGATTTCTCTTGATTTTTTCTTATCAGTATCTCTTTAGTCGTGGGCAGATTAAAAAGCCATGACCATATTGCAACTATACTATCATACATACGAATATGTGAATATGAATACAGAAGGAGAACAAATGCACATTATTTCTTTTTTACATTTCATGAAGCCAAAGATATTTCCACAACTTCCAATTTGACTCATAACTTTCAACACTGAGAGAATAACCACACTGGAATCAGAATAAATATTAACACAAAATGTTCAACCATCTGTTTTTAATGGGTAAACATACATAAAACAAAGACATACACGGTTCAGTATGTGTAGTATTTTTACATCTGTATATTTCAAACCTGCTAACACAATAATGTTCTTTTATAAGTTCTCAAAGACATCCAGAGAATGAGATACATACAATGTAATACAATCATATTGCTTGGAATTTACTATTTTATAGAAAACAAAATATTTATCACAAGATGAAATACTAGGAGCCAGTGAAGGCCCCAAAAATAGAAACCTAACACATCGGTATTTATTCTGAATTGTGTACTACAGTTCACAGATATCTTCTGCATTACAAGCCTTAAGTTTCATATGACTATAGAAAACAGATGTGCCACATGTTTAAAAACTGAAATCCAGCGCTTTGTGTTGCTTGGAAATCTCAGACACTGGGCTGCAGCACATTGAAAAGTTACTAGAAATTATGTGGATATGAAGAGAATCACAGAACGGCTGGGATTGGAAGGGACCTCTGGAGATCATCTAGTCTAACCCTCCGAAAGCAGGTTCATCTGGAGCAGATTGCACATCTGAGTGGGGTGTAAATGTCTCCAGTCAAGGAGATTCCACAGCCTCCCTGGGCAGTCTGTTCCAGTGCTCTGCCATCCTCAAAGTGAAGTTTTCCCTCACATTCAGATAAAATGTCCTGTGCTTCAGTTTGTGCCTGTTGCCCCTTGTCACTGGACACCACTGAAAAGGGTCTTGGCCCATCATCTTGACACCCACCCTGAAGATATTTGTATGCATCAGTGAGAACCCCTCTGGGTCATCTCTTCTTGAGACTGAACAGGCTTCAGCCTTTCCTCATAAGAGAGTCACTCTAATCACCTTATCATCTTCATCATCTCCTGCTGGCCCTTCTCCACTAGGTCCTTGTTTCTCTTGAACTGAGGAGCCCAGAACTGGATGCAGCGCTCCAGGTGAGGCCTCACCAGGACTGAGCAGAAGGGCAGGATCACCTCCCTCAACCTGCTGGAAATGCTCTTCCTAATACACCCCAGGATACCACTGGCCTTCTTGGCCACAAAGACACACTGCTGGCTCATGGACAGCTTGTTGTCTGCCAGGACCCCCAGGTCCTTCTCCACGGAGCTGCTTTTCCACAGGTCAGCCCCCAGCCTGTACTGGCACATGGGGTTGTTATTCCCCAGGTGTAGGACCCTGCATTTGCCTTTGTTGAATTTCACTGTGCTGCCCTCCACCCAACTCTCCAGCCTGTCCATGTCACATGGAATGGCAGCACAGCACTCTGGGGTTCTGGCCACTCTCCCAGTTTTGTAGCCTCAGTGAACTTGCTGAGGGTACACTCTGTCTCTTCCTCTAGGTTGAACATGACTGAACCCAGTCCTAATCCCTGGAGAACATCACTAGCTACAGGTCCCCAATCAGATTCTACATGACTGATCCCAATCCTCTCAGCCTGTCCATGTCACATGGAATGGCAGCACAGCACTCTGGGGTTCTGGCCACTCTCCCAGTTTTGTAGCCTCAGTGAACTTGCTGAGGGTACACTCTGTCTCTTCCTCTAGGTTGAACATGACTGAATCCAGTCCTAATCCCTGGAGAACATCACTAGCTACAGGTCCCCAATCAGATTCTACATGACTGATCCCAATCCTCTCAGCTGTGCCATTCAGCCAGTTCTCAATTCACATCATCTCCACTCATCCAGCCCACACTTCCTGGGCTTATCTACAAGGTTGTATAAGATATTTAAGATTATAGAAGCACCATGACGGTTCCATGTCCTCCATGCACATATGGAAGCAGTTGGTTGAAATGCCTAAAATTTCCTGTGTTTGTTTCCTGGACCTGACCAATAGTGTGGGGCATTTTGACATCTTGCCAGGCAACTGCTTTTCCTTCAGGAACATCACAGCCTCTTCACTGCTTTCATACAGAACTGGTTATTCAGAAAATGGAAGATACATTTCCTGTTTGCAAACTGATTATATAGGGTCTGGTGTGGTGATACATACTTGAATGCCTTAGTGTCAGTTGAGACACACCAGAGTATCTGACAAACCCCTGAAGAGCTGGTATATATTTCAAAAGACCTCTATGAGACCCATTTGCTTCTAGAGGCTGCTGGATACTCTTGATAGCTCAGACACCACTAGGATATTCAAGCATGAGCAAATTATTCAAGCCCAGGGACACTAAATTTGGATTTAAGCCCTTTCAATTTATCCACCAGCCTGGAATGTTCAAACCATAAGAGAAAATGCTGACAGAAATAGCTCTGTAGCTCCTTCTTAAATCTTCTGATGAAGTGGGAAGAGGCGTGAAAAAGGGTCAAGGATGGTGGAAGCAAGTTGGCATTACTTGGCTCCAGGGACAGACAGCACAGAATCTCTTACTTTGGGTAGAAATACACAGTCTGAATGACAAAACACAACAGAAGATAGCCCTCCTCCTGTGAAGCCTCTTGAGAATAATAATATGATCACTTTTTTCTTATTATTATAAATAGATTGTTACACAGCCTTGACTTCTCTAACCTCCACAGAAGTATTAGAAGTATTACTCCACCAGGACAATAATAATACAGTGGTAAATTCTATTAATTCTACAAATAGTGTGAGAAATTGTAGGTAATCAAAAAGGTTAATCCCTGTTTAATCTTCAGTTTTTGTGCTAGTATGGTATAAATCTGATGGTAAATGGGGTGGCAGGAGAGCAGAATAAAGTGCTGCATGTAAAATTAGTCATCTGAAAGTTCACCTCTTACTTTGCATTGGCACTATATTATTTCACAGAAGGCTACTGAATTAACAATAATTGGAAAATAAGTACTAAAAAGAATAGCATTTTTCTGCTCTTTCTGGTATGCTCACTTTGGATGCAAGAACATTGGGAAAGATAGAAATACTGCAGCTGAACTGCACAAACCATTTGTTTTCAGTATAAGAAAAAGGCTCCTCAAGGGGTGGCTAAAATACTCAAAGGACATATTTTCTATACATCCAAAAAACCCTTAGATTACTCTGTCCATAGCACTGCAACACCAGGCAAGGCAGATACTGCAAACAAGTATTTATTCTCTGCATGGTGTTTCTTGTCTCTCCCTGCTGCTGATATTATTCTTATGACACCAGATACTGCATAATTTGACATTTCAAATGTATGGCACTGTCACAGTGATACATGAGGAAATATTTACAGAGCCTGGCACAAGAAGCAAAATTAATATTGAAAAGCAAATGACTTGCTTAGATTGGCTGCCATTTCTCAGTTTGCAGGGTAAATATTGTTTAACTGTTAAACTTGGGAACACAAAGAATTGATAGCTTTCAAGCAATGACTGTAGATATTTACCACCTACCTGTTTAACTACCTGTTTTTTGCCAGCACCAATGTTATTTTGCTGCAGGCATGTCTGGCTATATGACCAAATGTGTCTAAGCATACACTGTGAATTCATTATGTTCTTTACGTAAAGAAATTATCTTTAAGATTTCAAGGAGAAAATGTTGCATTAACACAACTGAAGATCATTCAAGGGAATTTTTTTTTTCAAATAGAAAATTTATAAATCAGTGCTCTCTGCCCAAAGTATTTGTTCTTCTTTTGAATAATTTTAAAAACACCTTGTGAAAAGATAATCAAGAAATACACTGAATGGTTATGCTAAGCTGCCTTGCCCCTCCACCCTCCCCACTCCCTTGGGCAGCATTCATTCAAGACAAATCCTCGTGCTTGGTTTGCCTTAAGCTCAATCATCTTAAAAGAGTTTTTCTGAAGGTCAAAATGAAACAAAAAGCATGTATCCACATTAAGGGAAGAGGAATAATATGAGTGTGAGTGCCAAGAAAGACTCAAAGAGAAACCAATCATGTACTGGGTAGCAGAAGGAGGACAAGAAATAAAGAAGCTTCACTCTCCAAATTACAGCACTCCAAACAATCATTTCTCATAATATAAATCAGCAGAATAGATTATGCAAAAATTATAAAACCACCAGTAATATGTCCAATGATCTCATCACAGCTAATATTAATGCATAGAATGCTTTGGTCTACATTTTCAAGTGGGTAGCTAAAATGGACAGCAAATGGGTCTTTCCCTGATCAGTATTTTAGGGTGACAAGAAAGAAGCTAGACTTCTATAGCCTTTCTGCAGATGATTATAGGTCTGTAAATCTCCACAGAGTTGTGCTGACTCAGCACCATTACAACACATATAATGCCTTATTACATTCACAGCTAGGATGAGATGTTAAGATGGTTATCAGCCAAGATCTTACCTTAGGAAGATAGAGTCTCCATACAGAACTCCAGCCTTCTGGATCTAAAATTCCATTTGTTCAAAAGTTTTAGTCTATATACTTGGTTATAGTAAGATTTTTGTTGAGAAGCTTTTGTTCATGAGTGATTCTGAATGCAGATTTGTGAAGGAGGTCAGAGAACAAGGACTGAATACTCTGTTCCTATTTGTTTCATACTCAATCCCAAATTAACAAAATCCTGATGTCATTTCTGGGCTAATTCTAATTTATATTACCCTCCACATTATTTAGTTTTTCCTTAGCTAAAAAGACAAACTCAACAAACACTGGTATAAGCAATTTTTGTCATTCTCTAAGCAGTCAGATCTGCCATCAAACATCAAAGCTGGGTTTTGAAATTTTAATGATAAAGAAAACAATCTTTCCTTTAAATCAGGTCTTTTAATGTCCTTTAGTAAGTTCTGTAAGGTTTTCATTTGTATTTTTAGTAACTGCTAAAGAACTTATTAACAAACCAATTCATTGTACAGTCACAATAATATAATTTATTTCTAAAGTGGAACCTAGAAGCAGAGTAAGTCTCAGCAACAAATTCCTATTAAGCCCTGATCCTGAAAATGAAACCACATGGAGAAAAACTGGTTTTAGATAAAGAAAAAAGATAAAGTCAGCTGTTCAGAGAGGAGCAAAGCTACTTCACCTGGTCCTGTATTGAAGGGCCTTTTGTGAAGACTCTACACAGAGCATTTTTCTTCCTATAAAAGGAATGATCAATAAATATCAATTTGCTTTAAGAAAAATTCTCTGTCTATAAGCAATTTCTCAGCAAGTTGACAACCCCTTTTTCTTAGAGTCTCAAAGCAGAGCTATTAGACTGCACTTTGGTGAGAGCTGTGTCCTTCAGGAACACTTTCAAAGTCAAGTGATGTCTCACCTACAAATTGTATCTAGGACTGGCATTGAAGGGATTTAAGTCAGCAATAAAGGCTCACACGGGCAGTTAGATCCTGTGGCTTGGATGGCTCCCGTGGGTTCCTATCCCAGGCCTTTACTGAGATCATGCATCAAGACCTTATCTGTTCTCTTCTTAACTCAGATGACTTCTACATCAGCTTGTCAACAGGTAAGATTCCAGCTCAGAGCTCGAGACTGACATGTCTTTTGAGATAATCAAGATGAGAAGATGAATAAATGTAATATATATATGCTTATTTTTGGCAGGTTGACAGTATTTGGCACTGAAAAACAGAAGTGTTGAGGGAAGAAAAAATAAGGTCTGATTCCCTTTGCTTTTAAAACCCTATGCTGTCTTGTGGGATCTCATTGAGGGCTATGATTCATTAGACTAAAAAGACTATCCCAGCTAAATATGATTAATCCCAGATTATGCAATTGTCTGGGCCAAACAGTGAGGCTGAAACAATTACACTAAATTTTACATTATTGTACAAGAAAACACTTCAGAAATGCTGTCACTGGATGTGGGAGACCAGAGTATCCCTCTGGGTCTCCTGGATGGGCAGCAGCCAGGACGGGGGTGTTGGTCCCCCACGGCCTGTGTGAGAGACAGTAGTGGCTTTGATCTGACACCTTGGAAAAGGCTGCCAAAGCTGTCTGAGGATTTGGATGACATGAGGGTTTGACTGGTGTGTTTTTTATTGTATCACTGGGTGTGAAAATAGGGGTTTTAGGTTTTTCTGTATAGGTAAAATGGGGGCAAAGATGGAGGCAGATCAATGTGATAAAAGCACATTTTCCTGTCTCTCTTTTCCTCTTCCTCTTTGCAAAGGGTGATGGTTTCTTAGGATTGGGTAAAGGTGTGATTTCACTGTGTGACTTGGATTTTAGTTATTGGATTTTAGAGGAAAACAATGTTAACGTAGTTTAGAATATGAAAACCCAAGTGCTGTTCGTGGAAGGAGAGAATTCTCTTTTCCAGCTGCTTGTGAACACCACGCTGGTGTGACTCAACCTAGAGATAAGACTTCTAAAACAAACATCTTCAAACTGCAACCCGAAGGCTCTCTGATTCCTTCTTCCAAGCACGGGCAGTGAGAAAACAGCCGCTCACCACCATCCGGCGTTATCTCAGAAGAGATATCCCAGCAACTGGATGTATGACACAGTCCATGTTGCAGTCCTGTCCAGAGACAAGCAGCACAGTGTCAGTCACACTGTCCAACAGCAAAGTCAATCACAGATGTACACCACTAAGAACTACATTGGAGAGTGCTGGAACTACAAAGAAAGAGATTGAAAAAGAAATCTTCTCAAGACAGAGAGAGGGTAAGGTTGGGAGAGAGGGAGAACATGGACCAAGATGGTGTTTGACTGCATGACAAATCCTAAAAATTCTGTCAGGACTCAAAGGTTTGCTTTTGATAAAAAATTGCCTGGTATAAGTGAACAGATTGTATTCTGCTGCAGGATAGATCAACTCATCTGGACATGGAAAGCAAAACCAGCAGTCATCGACAGAAGAAATTAGCTCTGTGTACATTGAAAGAATTCTGAAGCTGTTGGAAGTTATGTGCCTCCATTTTGAAATAAGAAGGAAAACTCTGTCACTTCCAAAGTAATATCAAGGGCCTGATGTATTATGTCTTTTATAATCAATCACTTCCTTAAAAAAATGCAAAATAACTGCCTAAGGGAATAAAGATAAAACTGTGAATAAAGACAAAACTTTGCACTTGGAATTGTAATAATTAATAGCTTGAATGATAATCTGAAAGAATAATAAACTCTTTAACAACAGACATCAAGTAAGACTGATTTGTTCAGCATAACTTGCTTGATGCTCTTAAAGCCAAGCTGCATTTAAAAAAAGACAGATTTATGTATTCTCTCATATGAAAGATGTCAGAAAGTAGTGGGGAAAAAAGCTATATTCAGTCTTGCAGGAAGATGATTCACCATCCACCCCTTGTAGTCACTGAAGTCAGACACATTCATTACCCATTATGCTGAGGAGTTTTATTTTTCCCATTTCAGTGAATAAGTGCTGAATTACCCATATCACTGAGCCATCTCACTAAATGTGGTGGCTGCTGCTCACCAAAATAATCATGAAAAGTTTATCTATGAGGAACCCCAGACATTTAAATACATGGAAGCTGCCTCTGCTAATAACAAAGATTTATATTCCATTCTGAGAGGGGTGTACACAAATTCTAAAAAACACAAGTCAATAATACATGCAAGTATAAATGCTCAGTGAATACTTGTGACTTAAGTCTTCTTCATATGAGGCATTTAGCAATCTTCAGGGACAGGGCTGATGAAACTGTGAAAAGAAATCACTAGTGAGGATTTATAATCTTCTAAATTCTAGAGGTCCCCTGGTCCATATGGATTGGATTTTGAATTGATAGCCAGAAGCCATCCCAAACATCAAATTTACTATTTAGATGTAAAATTTAATTTCACTTTTTCTCTAGCTTCACATTATTTTTTACTTGCTCCTTTTAATCAATTTATTCCACAATAGTAAAATGCAACCATTAGGCTGGATTTTTACCAGCCTATATCTTCTAATCTAGCTTGATACTACCTATGTATTGATGTGTTCTTGTAATTAAATCTACTTAAAATAATAGTAGTCATTTAAAATGTACTCCTGCTGTCACCTAAATGTATGCTATAAAGTACCACACAAAGATCTGCTTATTAATGTATCTGCGGAGCTTGAGAATAAATCAATTTATATGAAAAATATTTTTATTGAGAATAAACAAATCACACGCACACAGGTGTTATAGAACTGTATGGAAGAATCCTCCAGGCTACTACTTGTATTTTATTCACTGTTTATACGTGCAGTTAACTGCTTCACTGTTTGCAGAATCAGGAGAAATGAGGTTCAGTCACTCTATTAAAAATAATGGAATGAGATCTAGTTAATGGACCAAATTTGACCCATTTAGGTTTTTCACTTACTGGATGTGCAGTTGACTACCATTTCATTTTTCAGAAAAAAATTTATTAATCATGTGCAATTAAGCTGTATAAACCTAGCCAAGAAAGATACACATAAATTCAAAGCTTTTTCAATTGTTCTTTGCATTTTTTGACCATTATTTTAAATGTCTAAATGGCTGTTATTTTGCTCCACTTAAAACTAGAGCTTGACACACTAGTCCAAATATGGTGGGGTCCCTGCCCAGGAACTGGTTGAGGCAGAGCCCAGTGGTAGCTCTCCAACCAAGCTTAAAATAATGATGAAATCAGTTTAACTACTGTACAAGAAAGAAGTAGTTCACGTTTTCCTAAAATTTAGCTGATTAATGCCAATAAGCTAAATAATGTATTCAGTGTTTTCAAAAACAACAAAAAAAGTAAGCCCAAATAAATAATCCATTCACTTGGTTACTGGAATAAGGATAGGCCAGGGAGGTAGGTCATATCATCATAAAGCAAATCTCAGTCCAGGCTCAGTCCTGAGCATGCTGCAAATTAAGCTGTTTGCTTTGGCCTTCAGACATTTTTAGGCCGTGTACCAGAAATGCAGATTTCAGTCATTTATCAGTCTCTTCTATTGAACTTCATCAATTGAACTTCAACAATTTTAAAACAACTAAATCATATTTCCACTCAGTCAGATTTTGTCATCCTTGTCACCCTTTATGTCAGGGAATCTGCTTGCCTGCTAAAGGACTCCAATGCATGCAGCATCCCTCTCCTCACAACTCATGTAGGGTCTGAAGACAACATCTCAGTTTTCACCTCACGGCTACAATAAATATATAAAAAATATAAAAAAACAACTGCAACACTTAAATGTACTACTCAAAAAAAAAATAAAAGCAGCAGATAAGGAATTGACTTTGATTTTAAAGCTTTTCATCTTGTATTATTCTGCTGAATAAAGGTCTTGCATACTTTTAGAACATGGACTCAGATTAAGATTCCCAAAATTGGTCTGCAGATATGAAAGAAAACCAACTTCTATGCAAATGTCCTTGGTTGTTGGAAGTGAGGTGCTTCTACACAGCATGCTGCCTCTGCCAAACCCAGCTGCAACCAATTTTACGGAGGAAAAATGCTATGCAGGAATTTCAGACAATTACAAGTAAGTAGCAGCTTTAATTCTGAGCATATTGAAAAACCTAGAGTAGAAAAATTACCTATAAAAATGGCAAGACTAAAGAAATTATTCAAATAAAATGTGCTAAAGTATAATTAGAAGTTTAGGTGGAATAAATGTACAGTGTGACACAAGAATTATAATGACTCACTTTCCTGTTTCACAATCTATTTTTCCTACCTTCTCGGGATCTGATTACAGATCTGATCTAGTAAAATTATTTTTCTCATCATTTCCCCAAAATCAGCTCTAGATCTACTAAAAAAAAATGTTCAAAAAGGGTCTGTTTGGTGGCTGAAGCCAAACAGAACCAACTCCTGTGAGAGCACACCTCTGTGCTCCCACCTGGTCCATACAATCACTTCAAGAGATACTTGAAGGTGCATAATGACATAGCCACTCCGACTTAGCTTCCTGAAACTATCCCTCTGCCACAGCCAGGGTGCACCAAACTCAGTTACTCTGAAGAATTTGGTACAACAAGTCAGACGTGGTTTGTCAGGACATTTCAAATCACTGATGATTCTTGCTCTTAAAACAAATTTTGAGTTTAATCAAGCTTCTGAGGAAAATGCACTCTCTTTCAACTAAATAACTTAATGGAACTTTAATCTACGAAAATTGACTAAGAAAACCTGTTTTCCTCTTCATTTTCTTTTATTCCATGGTGTTTTGAATAAAAGTGTTTCTAACTGACTCAGTCTCGAAATAAATTCAATACTTCAACAATACCCCTCAGAAATTAGCTAAGGTGAAAAAACCAGCACATGTTGCACGTATTAAAATGCTATTGAAGTTTCTGAGTAGAAAGGAAACATTTTAAAGTCCTCATGGAATCATACGCAGCTTCACTGGAAAATAAAATTAAAAAAAGAAAATATTACTCCCTGTGAACTGCTGCTATCTACTGGAAATTAAATAGAAAGACATTTGGTTTATCTACATCTAGAATAAGAGTCAAACCAAGGAAAATAAAGCAGCACACTCCCTACAATACTACCCATAATATGTGCCTTGCTGACTTGATCTAATAAGAAAATAGTTTTAGTTACTTGTGCAATTGCTTCAGCTAAATTCATAGATTGATTTGTCTGAACTCCTAGGCTTTGTAGGATTTTTGAGTTGGTTTTTTTCTTGAATGGTCTCAGATGGTTTATTCCCACAAATCACCTTCTCATCACTTCAATAAACAAGCTGTTATTTATACTAGGTAGTACAGTTCTTCAGACTATGCATATTCTTCAGAATATGCCTCTTCTTTTACAATACTCTGAACATCAAATGTCCCAGCACATGGCTGAGGTGACACTTCAAATACCAAAAGATGCACCTCACTGAACTCCAGCTGTCGCAAAGACCAGCATCAAGTTCAATGTTACCACTGAGGCTTCTTTTCTGCAGTCAGTGGAGAAAGACAGACACCTCCAGAGTGTGATTCATCTCCTCTGTTCCAGGAGAGATAAAGCATTCACTGGAAGTACCTGCTTCTCTCCTTTTGAGGCAACCAACCAGTCCAGAACTGATAGCTAACACTCCAACACCTTCAGTTAAATCAGACTACTCCCACCCTGACTGCCTGAGGCTGTACTTAATTACCAAGAAAAAAACAGGACACACTCCAGAATTTTGATTACTGATCTGGGATCCTCCAGGACTTTGCTCTGATTTCTGCAAAAAGGAAAGCCAAGCAACGAGATGAAAGAAGGAAGCAGCCTTGTGCACTCCAGGGTCACAGCCTGACCAGGAGCCAGGATGCAGTCTCTGACAGCCCCTCAATAAGATTAGCAATGGCAGCTTACAGCTGTAGAACCTTTCCCTGCTGGAGGTGTGCCTGCTCAGCGTGGCGCAGTGCTGCAGAGAGAGCCCCGAGGCTCCTTGGAACAAGCCAGTCCAGAAGCAAAGCAGCTGCCTTGACCCAGCCCTCTGTATCAGCTTTTCATCACAGCTAATTAGCTACTTTAATTCAGCACACTATCCTTGTTATACGGCCTCTACACAGTTCAAAGACAGCTTGGTTATATCTTCATTTTAGATTTAGCCAGAATGCCTGGGAGCTCACACAGATTTAACTCACTTATACTTTTAAAGGTGCCTCTGCAACTAAAGGAGTGGAAACACATTTTCCCCACATGAAAATTTATTTTCTGGAACATAGTTCAGCTCAAGGAAGATAAGGGAGGAGACCAGTATAAGGACAAGCCCTGAACTACAGGGCTAGCGACAGTCTACCAAAACACAAGAAAAAGATCCATATTCAGGAACCTCCACAACTCCAAGGTCAATGTGTTCCCAGTGCTTATATATAGGCTCAGATAGCTTCTAAAGCAGAGGTGGAAAACAAGTGTCTCTTTCTATTCCTTCAAAAATGTTGAATGCAAAAAAATTTTAATCATGTGTAACAATCAGGTATTATGCAAAAGTTTGTCCTTTTTGATCTATGAAGAGGTTTAGACAGGATGGTCCCTTTGCAATCTCCAGCAATGACAGAGCCACCGCTGAGAAGAGCTCCACACTTAGGTCTAGGATAGCTGAGGCATGGGCTCAGAGTCACCAGTCCCACCTTGCACAGCTTGATTTCTTCCAGAAACTGGTATAAATAGCAAAATTACGTAGGGTGCCATCTAATAGTGCATTCAGTGCACACTGATGGTATATATGCTGTATGACTTTCCCACGCATTATCTGTTTTGCTGGGTTTAGCCTGCATGTTTTTTGGTAAAGAAGGTTTCTGGCTCACAATACACTAAAAGTCAGCAATGCAATTAATTTTTTTTACTGGTTTTGGCTGGGGTAGAGTCAAATTTCCTCACAGTGTGGGGCCATGTTAACAGTGTTGATAATTCAGGGATGTTTTTGTTATTGCTGACCAATGCCAAGGCTTTTTACACCTCTCCCACTGCCCCAGCAGTGAGCAGGCTGGGTGTGCATGAGGGGTTGGGAGGGGAAATAGCCAGGACAGCTGACTCCAACTGACCAAAGGGATATCTGATACCATATGACATCATGCTCAGCATAAAAAGCTGGGGAAAAGAAGAAGGAAGTGGAGGGGGACAAGCAGAGTTGTGGTGCTTGTCTCCCCAAGTCACCGCTATGTGCCATCCAGCCCTGCTTTCCTGGAAACAACTGAGCACCTGCCTGCCTATGGGAAATGGCAAATTAATTCCTTGGTTTGCCTTTCTTGGGTATGTGGATTTTGCTTTACCTGTTACGCTGTCTTTATCTCAACCCACAGGTTTTCTCAACTTGTACCCTTTTGATTCCCTCCCCCATCCCACCAGGGGTCAGTGAGTCAAGAGCCTGTGTGGGGATTTTTTGCTGTCTGGGGTTAAACCATTACATTTTCAGAGTATTCATGAGCAGACACCAAAATGACATGAAACTTAACTTTGATATATATATTTTCTCAGTTTCTGAGGGCAAGGAGCAGCTTAATATATCTACAGCATGTAAGGCCAAATGCTCTACTTCCACAATTACATTCATGGTGTGCTGAAATGAGTTGTACATTCCTCCTTCTCAGAATCCCCCAGGTAAAGGGAGCTCTCAGAAAAAAAAAAAATTTACTCTCAGCATCACCTTCACAAAAAGCTCTTAAAACAGTGATGGGAACTTGACAGGAACACAATATTTCCTGGAAGTCTCCAGCTAGTATAGAAGATATTGCAAACTCATAAAACACTCAGCTTCAAGCTTCATATTGCCCCACCACCAATAATGGCAGCTGAGCAATTCTCCTTTATCCCTTTTCTAGACAGCAGAAGAGAATCCATACCAGAAAGATTTGATCCTCTGTCCATTAGGAACAATAACAAAATTTTCTAGAGGTAGATGTGGGCTTTTGATGGTTCACTGAAGTTATATCTGTGCAATAAAATTACCTACCTTTGAATTCTGTATTCTAAAGATGATTTGGTATGATATGAAAAAGAACCAGTATTGTTCCATGGGTTTCTGAGCACAGTAATTCCACAGCACATTCTGAAAGCTTCCATTTTCACCATCACAATAAATACACCAGACCACTCACTGACATCCACTACTGAATATGCATAAGCCTTTAGCAAAATTTACCTTGCTGAAGCCTGATACACTATGTCAATGAAATCCAAGTGCAGTTTATATAGGACTTTTAAGAAAAGGTTTTGAGGTATATCAGCATGCTCTGACTCTCAGCATGAACAAAACTCAGTCACTGAATAGAGTAGCCCTGTCTGCTAATACAGTCTGGGAAATAAATGTCAGGCCTGCTTTCATCTACACTCAAAACTGCACCAAGCTGTCTAAAGGGACAGCATACTCTTTCACATACCCACTCATCTAAAATGAAACATTCTCACCATGTAAGACTGGGGAAAAAAACAAGAAATTAATTCCAACTCTGAGAGGAACTCTTTTTTTTTTTTTTCATTTACAGATTTGTACACATTACTCTCTCCATCTTGTTTAAAATGTCTGATGGAAATTGGCTTCAGAGTGATGACAGATCTTGATCTCATGGGACATACGGAGACAACAGCTGTGATTAGAGTTAGTTACATCATGCTTTAATTTTCAGTCATCCCACAGTATCAATCACACATAGTTTATACTGGAAAATAAACACCAAGGAACATGGGTTAAAAATGACACAACTAAAAAGAAGTAAAAGGAAGCATCAGTACCTTTCTAAGCAGTTTGGGGCAGGGGGTTGATTCCTCATGAGAAAGATAAATGTAGGTGTGTTTACTGTCTTCCAGAAGGATGCCTTGCTCCACACAGAGAGTTGGTCCAAATCAGATTCAACATACACAGTCCCTGAAGGAAACACTCAGCTGCACCAACTATAACTCAGATTTTTAAAATACAAATGACATGTTTTGAGAAGAGAGATACAGTTTGTATCTTCCCTAAATAACTAAAATATTGGCAGATTTTTATTTTTAATTCTTTTGCTGTTTGGATAGTTTTAATCCTCACTACCCTCACATGGCTCCTACTAATCATGTAGTGAGAAAAAGCATGTGTTTATCAATTCATATTTCCTACAAAATAATATGAATCCTAGCTCCTCAATGTTCAGGAGAAATGCCTAAGAGCAAGCATTTTGTTTATACACAACTTGGTTAAAACTAAACATAATGCAATTGCCCATAGGTGATGAGACAGCTAAAACAATCTCCAGCTCCCTTCTAAGTATTGGGGGGAGAAAGGGGATTCAAAATGAAAAATTAGCTTCAGACGTTAAAATGAAATTATGTGAGCCATCCAGACATAGTGTAAACACCACTGACTGTTAAGCCAAACAGATAATCTTCTCCCCAGGGAAGAAAAAAGAAGTTTTAAACTAATGTTCAAGCATTGGATTAAGTAAGTAAAATTACAGTCTAACCTCAGTTCCACCAACTCCAATCACAAGCAGCCCAATTCTGCAAAGAAACAAGTATACTGCTTTCACACTGATTGCCAATAAAGCCAGCGTTTTCCAGGACTGTATCTCGGGTTGTTATTCACACCACGTTCACAGTCAGCACTGACTGGCAAAGAGACCAGACCAGGCCTGACTCCCAGCTGGGCTGTTAGCTTACCATTAGTTTAGCAAGACAGAAACAGGAAGAACTCACTGTCTTAATTTCTCAGTAGTTTCTGACAGTAGGCTGACTCCTCCTTTGCAGACAGTGGGACAAAGTCATTCCCAGTTTGACAGTCTTGCAGAGTAGTTTCACATGCAACCCTGGTAGAATCATGATGAAATCAAAGAGACAGATCATAAATGAATCCTTCAGTGTGATAAACTGAAACCTCAGCCCATCCACCAGACACACTGTGGTAGCAGAACTGATGTAGGTTCAGAGCACCAGGAGCAGCCTGAAGAGTGATGCTGATGTGTGAGTGTTTGACATGAAGAGAAGTCCTTTCTCCAAAGAGAGCCAAAGACAAACCAAAATGTTCTTGCTGTGGGGTGATTATCCAAGTGGCCTTGTACTTAACACCATCGCAACCATTTGTACCAGTCAAGCCTTCAGAACTCTCTTTCCTTGCAGGTGCCCCTGTATAGGGTACAAGCACCGGCACACTCTCAGGGTGCTTACCTTGAATAACCTCCAGTCCATGATCCTGGTTTAAGAAAGGATTTAATGGCATATATCTATGCTCTTATAAGCAAAGTTGGAAACACATACTTAAACTTCTGATATAGTGGCATCGAAGTTATGTTTAAAAACTCTGCAAAATAAGTTTCTTCTAGAAGAAGAATGGGAGAAAGGATGAACTATCAACACTCCTCCTTCCTTTTAACACACAGGGAAGGATGCTCAGGAGCAGTCAAAAATTTTGTGGCAGAGCTTGGTACTAGCACAAGTCCTACTGTTTGTAAGTTTAATAATTTTAACATCAAAACATTTCATCTATCACAAGAGTAATTTTAGCATGCAACTGGATAGAAGAGTAGGCAATAAGGTGAAATGCAATACTCTAACAGTAAGAAAGCATGCCTCCATCACTGAAAAAATGTGAAAGCCAATGTAAATGTTTTACTATAATGTACCCATTTTATAATGTTTGGACCACTGATCAGATAAAAAAAAAAAAGCTATCATCAGATCAAGACTCTAAGAATTCAAAATAATCATTAGGGTCTGCAAAATATTTCTAAATTATTACTATTTAAAAATTTCTGAATTATATTAAACAGCTGTACTGTTGTGTGTCAAGAAAGTGAAACATTCTTATCCATGTAGTATCTCAGGTAAACAGAGGACCACATCAAAGGAAATAACTGACAAAACCTTCCAGGTACATTAATTAGTCCACAGACATACTTTTGTTATTTTTCATTCCTTGCAACCTCCCAGTCAGGTTTTTGATTTTAAAACAAATTGCTTCAGGACTTGGCTCCCTCCTTTCACTTCAAGAAAAATGGATGAGAACGGTTCAACAAAAATTCCTTTGCATTTGTAAAATACATCTTCTACTTCAGCTAGAACCCATAAAAGGACATTTTCCTTATGTCAAATTTTGCCACAAAAATGTAATTCTGGCTCAGTTACTTTAATTTCTCTTCTCACTGCCTAACCAATTTAAATTTTACAACTGGCAAAACTGAGGCTTCTTAACTGAGCTGCAGCTTAGTTCAAAGGTAGCTGGGAACAATGGGTGTCTTCCAGGACATGCCCAAAGAAGAGGAGAAACCTTCCCATTTTGTTGGGGAAAGTCAGACTACAAAAGTTTTAGAGAGAATTAAACCAGGCAGGAATAATGTTCCCTTTTGTCAGATGCATTCAACATTTTTAAACTGAATGGCAGAGTTGCAAGCTCAGGATTTCTCCCTTGCTGTCTGCCAAACAAGTCAGACCTTCAGCCCTTTCTTTTTACTTCAGTCTCCTTAATGAATGGCAACACAACACAAAATCCCTGATTCAGTTCTCAGGGATTTACAATCCATCAGTCCAAGAAAGAGAGTAGATCCTGAGTTTTTTGCTAATAAGCAAAACTCAAAATAAGCCCATCCTTGTCTTTATATTAAAGACTTTAGCAGAGAGGCATCATTTCCCAGGGTAAATACAACTGGTGAAACTGCAATGAGCTTCTACATAATATATTATCAAGTCTAAACATCTATGTTGACATCCATATTAAAACTTCCAACTTTTAAAATCACAAGTTTATCACTCCTTTTTACCTCCAAAGATTCAGTAGATGCCTAACAAAAAATTCAGTTGCTTTGAAGACACAGGTCAGAGACCTTACTCAGGTAAGGGGATGTACTAGCAAGCTAGGTGAAAAAAAATGTTTAGCTTAACCTAATTTCTAACAAAACTTCATTACATGCAAAGATTTCCAGAATGAAGCATTTGTACTTTTGTGTTAGAAGCATGTATTAGATTTGTTTGCCATCTCAGAGCACAAGTGAAGAATGGCCTAACAAAAGAGCAAAATGGCAAATTATGTTGTGTCAACCTCAGAAAAGAGAGATAACTATGTTAATTCTTTGTTTCAGGCCAAGGAAAGCAGAGATTCAGACCTCTATTTACCATGATGTACTTTTAGTGTCCTTAAAATATCTGAATACTTTCTGTTCCTTTATAGCAGGTTTTCACCTTTGTATTCACTATTTTCTAGCAAATTTCAAAGTATCTAAAGTTTTCCCTCTGTTCAACCAAGACCAATAAGAAAAGCTTATTTCAGATGGTGCTATGTGCTCTCAGAATTTTTGCCAACCCAGTTCATAGCTCACTGCACCACACTCAGCTCTGCATAAGCAGCTCCATTGACTTGCACAGATTTAGGCCCAATTCCTCAAGGTCTGATTAAATAATGATCTCTAAAATGCTTTTGAGCAGACCTCAGAGGTGCTTATATCTATTATTTTGTACCACAAGCAACTATTCTACTATCCAGCATTAAGTTAAAATCAATTGCACAGCACCACAGCCAGTTAGGTATCTAAATATATCTGAGGTAGGTAAGGAGTGAACAATACACAGAAGAATCCATCACCAATTCATGTGGATATCGAAAAAATATATCAGCAAGGGACTGCATAAATACGTAAGAATGTGGACCCATTTTGTAAATTAATTCTCTTGTATTTCATTACAAACAACTTTCAATAATTTCTTTTTCTTATATTGATTAATTGGGTGAAGTGAACAAACAAAACTTTTTAAATAGTATAAGTCTGTGCACAGAGCACATGATCTAGTCCAAAAAAAATCAGTGATTTTTTTTTTTTTACTGTTCTTGACAGAATTATTCCAATGACAGACTCTAGGCAACACTCACACAATCTGGTATATTTTGTCTTGACTAGGGTCTAGGTGTGGATTTCAATGATGAAACTCTCCACATGGATTTTTCTGAGCATCCTACAGCCCATGAGAGCAGCCCCAGCAGCACAGCAGATCCCAGGCACAGGACAGCAGATTGCACAGCAGACACATACCTGGTACACAGCTACAGGCAGAGCAGAGCCTGGCAAGAGCAGCCAGCAAGTCACCAAGAATGGACTGAGGAGCATAAAATAAAAAAGGAGGGTTCAGTGTGACCAAAAACTGGGGTGGAAATTGTGATGTTGTTCTCAAGCCAGGCACTCTGAGAATGTGCTTAGAGATGTTGTGTAATAGACCAGGAACCTTGAATGAATCTCAACACCTCATTGGGTATATGGATGTATTTACTTGATAATAAGAGTGGCTCAAGAGCAGCAGGAGAAACTTTCTGAAGGAATATTCCTCATGATCAAGAGTAAGCCAATGGAAACAATAGGGAGAGGCATGTGGCTCCTTTTCTCTTATTTCAACTTCCTCTCCTAAGAATTTTCTTGGGTCTTAGAAGAATTTGGATATTTATTCTGCTTATTTGATGGATGCAAAGACAGCTGGAGTTACAAATTCCTCTTATATACTGGGATTTCAATTTTGTGCCACACATGAATGTAGAAAAGCAAGTAAAAACTAAAGACTTTGGGACATCTACTGTCAGTCAAAGCCTCAAATTCACTTCATTTGGACAGTAGATTTGTTTTGATGCTTCTTTTAATTTATGGGCAAAAAAAAGTTTTATTTTAGAATGAGTAACATGCAAAGCTTTGGAGCTCTGAATCCAAACAAGGCTTTAGCACTGAAAGTATACATTCATCTTTTATTATTGCTGTTATTACTATCACTATTATTGTTATGCAATTTTCTTTCCCAAAGCTTTGTTACCTGAGTGAGTTCTACCCTTATCAATCACTGGAATAATTTATCAGTCCCATACCCATGGGAAAAGGAGAGGCTTTTCTTTTCTTCTTCCTTGAATGTTTTCTGCTCCAAGATAAAATATAAAACCTGCTGTTTTCCATCAAATACTTATGAATAGAAAAAAAACCCCACTATATTTGATATTGTATCTCTTTGTGAATGTCACCCAGTTATACTTTTCCATGGAATATACAAGAGAAACAAATTTAAAAATAAGGATCAATCTAAGTCTGCTTTTCTAAGCAAAAAGAGTAGCAAATGTAGAAATAGAAAATTTTACAGAGCCTGCTGGCCCTACAGATCTGCAGACAGGCTTCTGATGGGTGCTGGGAGCTCTGCTGGGAGTTACAGGCAGAGGCAGGGATTGCTGGTGTGATGCAATGCCCAGCCCATCCCACAGTGGGGATCTCAGCCCTGTACACGAGCCAGCCTCTGGGCTGACACAGCCTCAGGAGCACTCACTGATTGGGATGCTCGCCTCCCTGCATGTGTTAATGGTGAATTTTATACTCTTGGAGGTCTTTCCCAACCTTAAAAATTCTGTGATTCTATAACACAATGTCCATAGCCCTCTGTAGCAGGAAGGAGGAGAAGCAATTTAACAAACACTTAAGCAAACTAGAAAGGCCGGAGTGGGGCTGAAGAAGAACTTTGACACATTCTGCATCCTATTTTGTCAGAGGAAACATGCTGGACCCTGCTGAGGATGCAAGCCTGTGCCTCTACATGCATCCTCCTTCTTCAACATGCACAGACACACTCTGGTCCCCTACAAACATTTGCTGGCACTAGGAGTCCTTATGCCTGACATATCAGTGCCCCAGTGTCCTTGCCCGGCTGTGTTTATTCCAGAAAAACTGCAATTTTGCAGAGAATGCTGAAAGCATCCTATCATTTTCCTGTTACAAACTGTACCCTCAGCAAGAGCACTCTGATAGCAGAGATCAGCACAACCACACCAGCACTATATCTGGCCTAAAGTCCTGCACCTTGACCCCTCCTTCGTCTTCAGCTTTCACCTGTCTGAATTACCACCTTTCACTTTCTCTTACAGCTTTTTCCTTCAGCCTCGTTCATCAATTTCCCTGCTGTACAAAGGATGCTGAGGCAGGGTAATGTGCACAAGATTTATTAGCAGGATCCTGCTGATGACTCACATCAACTCCAATAGACAAAGTGATCTTGAGGGAAAAAACAAAAACGAAAGCAGAGAAGGGCAGAGAAAAGAGAACAGGAGAGAGGAAAATGCAGAGAGGTGGACAAATAGCTCTCTGGAGGCCAGTCAGTAAGGGCAGCTGTGGGGTCTCCAGTGAGCCTCATCCCCTGTGAGTGTCTCAAGTGATGATGACGGAGCAGGACTTTTCCCCTGTATGTTTCACTGAAACATACTCAAATTCCCTATGGACTGCTACTGCTTATGATGCTGTTAGCACAGACCAGAGTACACCAATATGATGCAAGCACTGTACATCGACTGATTTTTAAGCTTTTTTCTACTTATAGCATTGGATAATGTTTATTGTACAAGCAGATAATAGTCATCCAAATGCTCAAAGTCTTTGGTTTCTCTAATATAAATTAAAGTCTATTCATATTTTTAGTGATTGTAATTATCTCACAGTCTTTCCTAATGTAGCTCTCAACTCCTACTGAGGTAGCAATGCCAGAACTAGGCATCTGTCTGCAGATTAAAGCAGAACAGAGCTTTCTGATTTCCAAAGACTGAAACCAGAATTTGTACCATCCTACCTGTGAATTAAACTAGCAGGCTCACTACATTTCTGGTTGAAACCAGAATTTGTACCATCCTACCTGTGAATTAAACTAGCAGGCTCACTACATTTCTGGTTATCACAGGTAGGGCAGTTTTATATACAAAAACAGACCCCAAACCAGCAGGGGTATCTCAGCAAGGAGGCCATGGACTAAATGCACATGGTGAGTAAATTATCCTCCCATCTTCCAAACTGTTCCCTCTGGATGGCATTAATGATGTGCATTAGTTGTGTGCACCAGCACAGAAAAAACTGAGGCATGTTTCTGAACGATTAATGATCACTTTATCAAGATGGAACAGGTGGACTACATAGGATGGCAGCAGCTAGACAAATAAACTAAATTGTCAAATAAACAATTTGTGAACTTCCTTTTACTTCCAAAGATTAGCTCTAATCTCTCCATTTGGATTCTGTCCTCAGCTTCCATTACAGCAAGGTGAACTCACAAGTGTTTGTGATATGTGGAGCCTTGCTGAGCCACTGACCACATTTCTCTGAATAAAGGATTCAGTTACTAGCATTCAAAGGTTCATAGGAGAAAAAAATGAGACAAAAAATTACTCAGAAAGTCCCAGAAAATGCACTGAATGTCAAAGATCGCAATCCAAGCAGTTACTTTCTAGCATAACATATGATTAGGTGACTAAATCCACCTATCAACATTACAGGCTGCTAAATGCACTGGGGGGCCATCACTGGACCTGAAAGTGAAGATCCAGAGCAAGAAAAGACAAGGCAGACAAGCACAAGGACTCCAGTCCCTGAAAAAGTTACAAGTGATTTACTGACATTGGGAGGGAAGAATACAGACCCACCACCCTGCATCAGAGCACCATCCTGGGAACAGTGACAGGCAGTGGGGCTTCCAAGAAGCTCACTCATTCCACAGGTGAAGGGAAATAGGGGTCAGTGAAGTCCATTCCCTGGGAAGCCCACCTCTGCTTATCTGGTGATCCACCATGCAAAGCACATGCCACTCCCCAGGAACAGGGTCTGTAATCTCTGTTTCCCTTGATTCTTGCATAAAAGATGTTGACTTTCAGTGTTCCCTGACTCTTGTAGAAGATGGGTGACAATTCCAACACCAGACTGGCAAGTAGGACCACACTGTCTGTCCTGTGGGTTTCCTGTATTCTCAGATGAAAGTGTCCCAGTGCAAGTGAATTCCAGCACACACTGGGGATGCTCCATTCCCTGGGCTGCCAGTAGAGAGAGGAAGGAAGACTTCACATTAGGAAGACTAGATCCTCATTCAGTCCTGATGATTTTCTTATGCCAATTTCCAGCCTTACTTAGAATACTCAAAATTCATTTCCAAAGTGGTGATATTTACGAAAATTGATCTCCTGGGTTTCTTCTAAACAACCCAAACAAAACCTGATAAAAAGTAGTATTCCAGCAAATGAAAACATTTAACAGCTAGTATATTTTTTTAAAATGAAGAATATATGAACTTCATTTGGAAAAAGAACAAAAACAGGACAAAAAAATAGGTCAGAAGAGTCATTTCAGAAAATTGGTAACAAAAAGCAAGTCTCTCAGCTCCCACAAAACCCCATACACACAAAACCATTAGATCACACACTGTGGCAATGAAATAATTTGCCCTTTCAGGTACATATAAAAACTCGATTGTAAAAATTTTGAATATGTAGTATGCTGTTAACTCAAAAGACTACTTGTGTGACATCTTTTACAAAAAGCTGCTATTCATTAGAACAATAATATAGAGAATGGGACAACAGATATATATTCCAAGAGGCTGTAGTTGCAGTTGCAGACAGGATGGATGATCATCCTATACTCAAAATTTCACTATTACGAAAGTTTGGCATAAACCAGAAAGCATCACCCAGTTAGAAACTTTTATAAAGAAGTCTTGGAAAAGAATAAACATAAAACCATTTCCAGCAAGCCTCCAAGTCCTACTGAGATGTGCACTAACCTTGAAGAATCAATCTACGCACAGTCCTCGGCCAAACTGTGCTAGTGCTTAAAACTAACAGACCCCTGCTAAAACTGTGTGATTTAAATTGTCCTGGATTATCTTAAACTTCTCAGATGACCTCCTACTGCACAGCACCACAGGAGTGAATTGGTTTAAAGCACATGACATCTCCAAGTACAAAGTTACTACCAGAGCCTTTTTTCTGACCCAGAAACTGAGACGCCCTTTTTGTTACAGAACAGATGGTAGCAGGAAATCAGCACTAAAGCATGCATCTTACAATTGGCATTTAGCACTGTTTCTAGTTTCTGAATGTGGTTTTCCTCTAAATAAATGCAACCAAAACACTGTGAGAATTGCATTTTTGTCTACTCTTACAGATTTGCAGGTTATATATCTCAATATAACAGCAAAATTACTTTTTCTTCTACATCTCAGGCCCACAAATTCACTCTGGGGAACAGAAAGTCAAGCTGGGCTTTTTCCATCTTAAACATTACTACCGGAAATAAAGGCTTCACAAGATAAATTTAACTCTCAGGTGTGCTTCTGTAAATTCCCTACTGTTTAAAGAAGCTTTTAGTTTTTAACACCGCATCAGGTTAATTTAATTCTTAGATGGTTCTCAGGGCAAATATTTAGGTTTTGGAGCTGAGTTTGGAGGGCTAGAGGTTATAGGAGCACTGCTGATGCAGGGACTTGGGACCCTCATGCATATTGTCCCGTGAAGGGTCTCTGGTAGTGGTCCCTGATGTGTATTGTCCTGTCAAGTCTCTGCTAGTGGTCAGCCCCACTCTGCACACTTGAGTCTCTGAACATGACTTGTTGCAATGTCTGCTTACTAGTCTTCAAACTCCTTTGGCCCTCAGACTGCTGACTCACAAGAAACACAGAATCAGCTAGGTTGGAAAAGGCCTTTGAGATCATCAAGTCCAACCTAAGTGACCTTACACCACCATGTCAACTAGACCATGGCACTAAGAGCCACGTCCAGTCTTTTCTCAAACACCTCCAGAGACAATGACTCCACCACCTCCCTGAGCAGCCCATTACAATGCCCAATCCCTCCTTCTGTCAAAACCTTTTCCTAATGTCCAACCTAAACTTCCCCTGGTTTAGCTTGAGACTACTTCCTCTTGTCCAGTTGGTGGTTGCCAGGGAGGAGAAATTGAGCCCCACGGGGATACAACCTCCTTTCACACAGTTGTAAAGAGTGATAAAGTCTTCCCTGAGCCTTCTTTCCTCCAGGAAAGGCAGGGGACAGATGCTAAGCGAAACCAGAGACATCCATACTCAGCCCTCCTTCCTAAGTGAACACTCCACTCACACTAAAAACTTACACAGCTCAGTTAGTATTCTCCTGCACTCCTCAGAGCTTGTGGAAAGCTGTTTCAGCATTGGCTTGGGTTCAGTGAATTTGGCAAAGTCAGTTTGGGTTCAAGTGCAAGGTCTGGCCCACACTGGGAACACATCCTAACCATTGCACTGAGTTTCATAAAGAAAAAAGTCATTTCATGGGCAAGCAAAGGAAACTATTGCCAGATCTGCCAATCTGGGAAATTTCATTAAAACTAATTTCAACGTTAAGCCCTGTCTCCAAGTCTTTAGTAAACCCATTAGTTTTAGACCAGCTCTAAAACACTGCAGCACAAATTCCAGAAAGCCCAGAAATGTTGTACCATAACATTTTTGCCTGTTTATGAAATGCTTCCCAAAAAAGCAGACAGTGTCTTGACTAAAGAGAGCCCCAGAGAAATCTGGTAGATATCCTTACTAATTTGGATGCACAAAGCTTCACAGCAATATGGGTACATTTCTGAAAAAGCTGATGGCAAGCCATGTTTATTTATTTGTTCAGGTCTACAGGTTCAAATTGCCTCAGCTAACTTGTTTGGAACTAATGCCATTATAAATATTTGTAAATGTCAGAGATTATCCTCTTGGCTGATTTTGTATTACTTGCTCTTCAGTTCTTTAAAATGATGCAGTGCTGTCCTATTTAAAATTAGTTTCTCCAAGTACATCAAAGGCACCAAATTCAAGAGTTTCCTATTGTTTTCAAGTTTCTCAAATGATGGCAAAAATCAACAACCTGATTCCAGAAAAGAAGCTTCATTGTACTATCATTGCATTCATTTATGGAAAAAAATGTAATTAACTACTTTAGACTGCAGAACTGATAATGTTAAGGTTCTTACTTGTCTATCAGGGAACAGACATAATTAAGTATGCAATACACAGCATACACTAAAGATTCATTGCAGTTTAACCTCTCTACCCCAAAGTTATCAAAAGAGAAAAATAAATATGCCAGTAGAACTTTCTAGGAGAAAAGCCAAGTGTTTGCTTTGAAATGAAAAAATTATCCCCACTGTTTCATCTCTGAAAGCTCTTTTAGACAAATACTTAGGAAGGGAAAGATTATGAAAATTAAGACAGAAATTACACAAAAAGTAGGCCAGGTAACAATACAATCAATCTTGTCATAACCAACACCTACCATCATATAATGGATACAGCTTCAGTGCATATTATGCTCCATTTTTATTTCTGAGTTTTAGGTATATTATACTTTGCTTGAAATATAAAGAAATAGGGACCAGAGCTATCTAAAAATACAAAATCAAACCTTACTTTAAGTACTAAAAATTGCACAGTTCTTGTATACTTAATATCAGCATGACCCTTATTATTTAGAGAATGGAGCTATATACAAAACATAACAATGGGAATTCATGTATTCAAAGTTTGGGGGGTTTTTCTGCTTTTCCTTCCTTTTACATTCTCAAAAAAGACTAATAGTCAAGCGTGCATATCACTGTAAATACTTGATAGCACACTAAGACACAAAATTCTCATTTTAATCCTAAAATAATGTGACCAATAATCTAAACAGCAGCTCATGTATTTTTCTGTCAGACCACTTAAAGAAAATCAGGTTTTACAAAAGCAAAAAGTGGCACCGGAACAAAGAAGCAAAGAAATTACCTTGAAAGAGCACATCCAAAAAAGCATTTCTATAATTTTCAATGGTCAAAGAATTGCACTAAATGTTTGCATTTATCAGCTAAGGACTAAGTTTGGTGATAACACTAGACCAATTCTTGAAGTAGGAGTCTCACTGTTTCGAAAGGTGGAATGTGGTAACAAACTGAGACAAATGAGGGGAAGTAACTTTGAAATTATGTACCTGCCAAGACCACAGAGTGTTTTGTATTGAGCAAAACAACCTACTAAAGCAGCCTCACTGCAACATATACTTCTTCCTAACAAGACACAGTTTATGCAAATCTTACCACTGACATACTTTATTGTGTTCAGGAAGCCACTACATAGTCCATGGTAATTCCATATCTATAAAATTTTCCCATTTGAAAATTCTATTTACATTGGCAACACTCCTAATCTAGATAACCAGATGTTAAAAACAGTTCTTTGTGAATACAGTTAATTCCATTCTAAAATACAGATTATATTATGATAGCAAAAGAATTCTTTTCCTGGTATAATACAGATCTTCCTTGAAGACGTGAGGGGTTTACCAGAAAATCTTTTCAAATGATAACAGAAAGCAATACTTCTGACATCCAAAAATGATAACTATGCAAGACACAAATTCTTTATTGTCGCCTTGTGAATGAATGGGAACCTGAGGGTTTTTATATGCTGGATGAGTTCATAATATCTCCCTTATAGTTTATTTGAACTTTTCCAGAGAAGAAAAATTATTTGCCTGGCCACATTTTATTACTTATAGCACAGATTAGAGAGAATCTTCCTTCCTCCCCAAGAAATATTGCAGGTCTCTGTCAATGTCTCCTGAACACCCTTCTTTTGTGGGAGTCTTTTTTCAAAAATGGCAAAGGTGACCCATGTAGATGAGAGATGAGATGCAACAAAAAACCTTAAGCATCATTAGCTATGGAGATCACACTGTTTTAGGCAAACTACCAAAGATGAGCAAGCAGTTTGCTGGAATGTTCAAAGTAGTCTCACCAAATGTAAGGTGAGTTAGTGATATATCTATAAGAAATGCATAATGCAGGATCAGCAAAAATACACACCATGCATTCCAATTCAAATTGCCTTTCTAAATTCACATAAGAGCACCTTCCTCATTTGTTCCTCTGAATCAGAATTGTTCTATACAGACAATAACTGATATTAAGAACATTGCTAGGGCCGCTAGATTCAACACATTATGTAAATTATGGAATTCATAACCTTTCTCCATCTAAAATGCAATTATAACTCTTATCTGTGAGGTAGCAACAGAAAATCCTTTTCTGCAAGGTGATGATCCTAATCAGGTTAAACTGAATTTTGACATTGATTTGCATAGAAAAAATATTGGGACTCTGACTACTTATGCATGAAACAGCAGTTATCTGCCTCCAAGACATCTCCTACATTGGTACAGATCTGTCACCTTGCATGACTCTCCCAGCTTCCAAATTGAGCTTCTGAAGTGGTCTAATTTTCACATCACTGTTCCAAAGTCAGCAGCTATTACCCATAACTAATATAATATGACAACACTCCTCAACGTCTCACTCTTCAAACGCCCTTAGTAATTGCCATCACTCAATATTTAGAATTATGTATGCTGGGAAGATGTAGCTCATAAGTGCAGAGTCTGTTATGCACAGAGATTCCCCTCAAACTTTCAGTCTTGAGTTTTTAAAGGTAACACAAGCCCTGTAGATGCAACTTTTTATAAACAAATACATTTCAAAGCAATGTTTTATACTATGGGGAACATCCTTGAAAATATATTAGAAGGCATTTTGACCAAGTTGCCTTTGGTTTGCCTGCTACCAATCACACTCAGTTCACATTAGTTAAGACATCTGGTTTACCTGGATGCCAGCAACCCACCAAAGTTAATCCTGAGCTTTGCAACCAATTTTGCCAACGGCTCTAGATTACAGAAGGGGAATATTGACAAATAATGGAGTATAATTACTGCTTGTGTTCCTCAAGGTACATTATCCTACTGATTTGTCCTTTCTCTCTCAGAATCAAACATTTCTTTTATGACAGCTCTTCTTCCATAGCAGAGTGAGTTGATATCTTAACACTGGGCTCAGGCACAACAAACACCCTGATTTTGCCACCCTTTCTCACATAAACAGCACTTTGTCACATAAACAGACACACTGAACCAAGAAGCACTTTCAGAGCTAGGCATTTTATTACCCAAAATGAGTCAGGGTGACCAAACTGAACACTTGGGGCTTAATCTGTAGATACGTGCCAACCCTGTCCGTTTGCACAGCTCTGGCAGTATAAAAGGAACTTGGAATGGGTGCAAATGCAAATGTCAGATCAAAACTAGCACTGTGCATGCATACTGCACAGTCATTAGCAAGGTACAGAGTGTGAATGGTAGACACAGGTGGTGTTCCTGTGCACAGCAGGCAGACAACGTGTGACTAATGGGTGAACATGGCCAAACAACAGGACTAAAAGGAACCCAACAGTCAGTGCTCCACTCCTTTATCAGAAGTTCAAATGTCCAGATGTAGATCCTTGCAGAGAAAGAGGGAAATGAAAATGCCCTGCAACAGCAGCAACTGCAACCCTCAGACCACCAGTGGGAGTCACTGAGGCCATGGGAGCTTTCTTAATGCTTTCTATTACAAACTTTATGAAAGTCTATCATAAGCATTGAGACATGACTGGGGCCCAAAGAAGCACAGCTCAAAACTCAGCATGAGAAAGTTGTCATTGAAAAAAAGTAAGCACTGCCTGAGAGAACTGACTCTGAAGGAAATCAGCTCCTGTTCTACCAATGATACGCAAGATGAGGTTAAGAGACTTAAGTGTGAACTAAGTAAAAGGCAGAAATGTAAAAGTGGCTTTCGGTAAAAAAACTATCTCCTAAAAAGACTGGCTTCACATCACCAGCTTAAGGTGAGAGAAAGCCTTAACAAAAGCAACATTTTCACCTCTACCCTGAAATCTTAAGACTGTGACTTGGTCAGTCAGCTGAGTGATCAACTTACCTTCCCTCCACCATCAAGCATTTGACAGGGTGTTATTTTATCAGTGCTAAAAAGCTCTGATGTCTCAGTCCATTACAGAGAGTTTCTGACGGTAGAAGTCTTTTCAGCCTGCAGAAACATGTACAGAAGTGTCTAAAGAAACCTTTAAATACTTTTTAAAAGTAAGCCACTCAATTTCATGTACTTGACTGGTGCCAAGTTTTCATTGTCACAGTCCTTGAAAGCATTTTCTGTTTGCATGGAGGATAAAAAATGAAGGACATTTAATTGCATCAAATGCAAACTTCTATGTGTCAGTGTATTTACTCTGCAATAAACCACATTTTTTGTTTTTTCCCAATGGAAATAATTTAATGGACTCGAACATATTGAAGCATATTAAGTAGAAACAGAAGACAGTTTTCTCAGAACCAATATGAACTTATTAATTGAACAATGTCTTTTTTCGGTTTTGAGTTGCTAATCTAACTAAACATCAGGTAAATTTCACTTTGCTTTAGTTTTAAGAGTTGGAAAAGAAACAAAATAAAGCAGGCAAAAAGAGAAATGACAAATTTTTCAGATTATATTTAACTGAAAACAGCCAAAGATGATAGCAAATGCAATCAAGAACAGAAGAGTTTTAATCTAAGCAAGTAGACAGCATATGCAATTAAATGCGGATAAATTTAGAATGAGACTAGCAGCAAAAAAAAAACCACCCCACTCTCTAAAATCTCACAACTTTTTCTGCTGGACAGGAAAATGCTGATAGGCCAATACAGAGAAAGATATTAAAGAGAGCAATATACATTGCTAGCAGTAAATATGAACACGTATTTTTTATAGCAAAAAGGAAAAGTTTGTTCTGTAGGTGGGACTAGTTAGTCAAGGTTCAAAATTTTGCTTGTAAACACTTATAGTTTATGATGGAAGTAGATTCTGGTGTTCAGGAAAAAGTAATTTTTTTAAAAAGAGGAGATACTGCATGTGAGATAGAAATCTGGAGTGTTGAAGTAGAGTAACTATGAACAATGTCTAAAAGTTTTGGAAAATTGTCAATTTTTTCCCAGTGTGATTAAATTCAGTTAGTGCTAATCTTTCATTAGAAATCCTTTTTGAAAACGAATGATGGACAATGTATTACACTTGGCCCTTTTTTATGACCTTATAGAATAGATAATAAATTTATTGCCTTTTATTGAAAAAATCCTATTGAAAATACATGAGCTAGCTTGTTGTACCTTTCAGCACTAACTCAGCTACAGGAAGACAGCAGTTTTGTCACTCAGAAGTGCTTGAATTATTGATCTACTCTTGGTGCAGTTGATCCTACATCTAAGTAAATACCCCAGCATTCATCAGCAAATCACACAGCATGCTCTATTCAGCACCTACCACTACATTATCTTTTAGGGACACCCACTGAGATTCCATTAGTCCTATTTCCAGCTTCTAAAACTTGCATTCAGAGACTCCTTGAATTTCTTTTCTTTTATGGGGATTCTCAAATTCAGGTATGAAACTTAAAGGAAAGCTCAAGCACATTTGTGGAAAACCTGAGGGGAGACAACAGATTTTTTTCAGACCACCCAGAAAGCTGGGATGCTTCATCCTTTTCTCTAACCACACTGCCTTAAATCTCACATGACAATAAGGAGTTAGCACAGAAAAAATAGTCTTCTAATTTCACACAGCTTTGTGAGAGCATTATACTTTCACTGTTGGAAAGCAGAAGAAAATGGTACCTATACCCATCACTCCTGGAGAGCTTGCTGAGATATGCGCAGAGATTCACACAATTGAGACTGATGCTGTAAATTGCAAAACAGTATCTCACTGAAAAACATAATGAGCTTTTTCAGGAAGCCAAAGTGGGAACAGACAATGTTTCAGTGCATTTATCTAAGCAATCACAATTCACACTTCAAGGCAATAGAAGCAGGAAAATAAGTATAATCAAAGAAACTCACTTGTCTAGGTACATTTAATAAATAAGGATGGATGTGGTCCTAAAGAAAGAGTGCTGATCTGTTGGTTGGTCTTCACCAGCATATTTTCGTCCCTAAGTCCTGGAAGTGGACAGGTTATATAATATTCTTTTCAATAGAGAAAATGTGAATTCTCTGCAATACAGAAAGCACATATGCTGCTAGGGATAGAGGCAAAGACAGACCTTCACCCAGAAATCAATCATGTTACAGTTAGTTACCTCTTTCCTCATTAGCAGCACTGGTTCTAGAACAAACATCTGGTCTAGACACATGGATCTTTAACAAAACATGACAATAATTTGTTTTTCAGTTTCCTGTAACAACCAAACATGTAGCCAAGAGCACACCTTAGAGTAAGCCTTCTCCTCTGTATTTCCCTCTGGAAAAAAAAAAATAAGGCAAAAAAGGAAGCACAAGGACAGGCTCAAAAGCAGCTGAAAAATTTCTTACAACTTACACTTGTTGCCTGATAGAAATGTGATAGTTAGATATCTAAGCCTGTAACACCCACTTCAAGAGATCTTGGTGCTAGTCTGGGCCTTTGAACAACATACAGCACACACCTACCACTGCTGACCTGCAATTCAACACTGAATTCTTAAGTAACATTTTTTGAGGGAGATAGAAAGTACGTTTCTCCCATTTTATTGACTCCAAAACTGAAACAGACACCTCAATAACTAATTGGAGGCCCCCGAAAGAAAAGTATTTATAGACAAGCTTTCACTGCAGGAAGTCATGGAAAGTCCATGTTCTTAAGGAAAAGGAAACACTGCTTTCTGCCTTCAGAGTGAATTTTATCACTAAAATTATCAGCATGAATATTTAACATTCACTAAAATGTCACATTCACCTCTTTTGCTTTTCTTTTTTTAACAGGAAGAGTATCCCCCAGAATACATAATACATCTTCTGTTCATCTCTGCTCTTAAACTCTCATGGAAAAGTTTAATCTATATGTCATTTTACTTGAAAGTTCTTGCATGTATTTCCTCTCTGGCCATACAAACAAAACTGAGACTCAGCCATGAATGAATTGGAGTCCAAAATTTATGTACATGGAAACCTATGCAAAATTATCCAAAACGAACCTTAAAAAAAGGTTATCTCAGAAAAAACAAAGTCATCTGAAAATGCTTTTCTTCAGTACAGGCTACTAGGGATATCCACTTTGAACATAAGTTTAGATGGCTAAACAGAGGTAAGAAAAGCCTTGCTCCTGAGTGGGTAGGAAAGACACCCCACTGATGTGACAGTAGACCAAATGGCACAAGAAGCTAGTCAGCAAAAAGGACAAGTCTCCTGATCACTCTACATCACTGACTTAACCTTTTCCTACAAGGACTGTCTGTCATGTTAACTACAATTTTCTCTCTGCAATGAATCCTCAACCACTGCTTATTCCTTGGTATCAACTGGATGCTATCACTGCAGACAATATTTTTTGATGTAAATATCTATCAGGAATGAGAACAAAACAAACAATTCATATGAAATACACCACTGGATAATCTCCTGGTAACCACAATTAACATGGCTGGGAAAGGACTAATGATTTAGATAAGGAAGATGCTTTACAATATTAGCAATCCTTTTGCCCTCTACTTGCTCCTACTACAATCTTTCTAAAACCTTCATCAGGGAAGGAGGTGAAGCAAAGATGGCTTGTAATGCAGTATCAGATACAGTGCTTCAAAAACTTCAGCTTCTAATCACATTTCATTTTTAACAGTCATCTCCCAGATTATTTATTTTTCAGACAGCAGCTTAAGTTATTTGAACAACTTTGTGAGCAATTTCCTTTACCCCATTTCTTCAGACATTTGCAGTAATTTCATAGGTACTAGCTCTTTACATTATTTTCTAGCTCATCACTTTTACTATCATTTTGACTCAGAGCTCATTTCTTTGATGTACAATAATTTGTTGTGAGAGCACAGGCTATCAAAGGACAGAAATATCTTCATCACCTAATGCATGTCAGACAGAAATAGTAAGGTTATTATTTATGCTTCCTCTCAACCATCCTCTTGCACAATAGTCAGATTGCAACATTCAAATTACAGCACACAATTCATTTCACACCAAAGAATTTCCATTTAATACCAGGCAAGGAGCCTTGTGGTGTAAAATTCTGTATTTTACATTGCACAAAGCAAGAAAAGCCCAGCTCCTTTTGTCCCAAAACTGTTCACTGCTCTTTAGATTAATCTGCAACAGCAACCAAAACATAGGTTTTGGGTCCTATACGTAATATTTTTTTTCTCTTTTTTTTTTTCCCTTGCTCAGGTTTATTTTTGTTCTTTCCTATTTCACTTTTTCTTTTTGGTGAAAATCTGTTTTAACCAACCAAGACAGAACCTCTTTTTATTTCATTGTCAACCCATGCCCGAAAAGGTGGTTGATGCAGGTTAACCTGGGTTTTGGGCTGGATGCAGAGATGGCATAGTGTACCTGTCATTCTAACTCATCAAGCTGCAAGATAAAAATCAGCATAAAAAATAAAAAGTGCAACATCAGCTTTTGTTGTTCTCTTCCCCTTTATGTCTACTTATCTTTTTTGGCTCCCAGAAAAATTATATCAGAGCATAAAATTAGAGAAAACAATAGCTTGAATCCCTTCCAAGCATATTTGTCTTTTTCCAAAATAGACATTTGATGAAGTCTGTAACATTACCCATAATATAGCTAAACTAGAGAAACTCCCTTCTAAAACCTTTTTATGTACAGAGGAAAACAATTAGGGGATGCAATTAAATGAACACTTTTTACTTTTTATTGTATTACATATGTTTGCAGATTTTATTTTAAAATATGTCTTTAAAAACCCCACCTAAATTATACCTCAAATTTTCCAAGTACTTTTCTTCTTTTTTCCCATAGCTTTATTAAAAGATTAAAACAATTTGCAATGTCAATTGTGGACCTAATAAGCCAAGGTCTTCATGGTGAAACTTCATTGTCACACAGTGAGTCAGAATAACATGAGACCATTTAGGAAAACTTATGAAAGTAACACCATCAAAAATAAGAAGGATTTTTTTTCAATTATGCCAGTAGTATGCATTCATGGGGATGTGGGTAATGATGCCTGTAGTGGTGAAAGGCAATATTGATTAATATTGATTTCTAATTAAAACCTGACCATTCTCATATTGCCTATGTTCCATCATACATGATGTCTCTTTTGAAATACCTGTGACAATTCGGACAACAAATCCCCATCTAACATTGCTTACCTTTCTTACATCCACCCTTGTTTTCTGCCACCTCACCCTACACTTGCAACACCTGCTGTTCCCATTACATCCAGCCACAACGTTTTCATTCAAAGGGCATCCTAATGGCTGCCTTCCTCCTGAGCACATAAAGGATATTATTCACTCATACAATTGTCTGATTTTCCCCTCCATTTAAAATTATTGAGTTTTGGAGAATGCTGCAATATACCAGTAATCAGCTATGTCTATATTTCCAGATGAAATTACCATTACTGCCCCTGCCTCTGGTACCCAGGACTCTTCTCCCCAGTCTGTGTGAGACATGGCTGTATCTTACCAGCATGCTGGGACCAAACACAACTTCTGCTTCCCCTTATACTCCTACATTCATTGGCAAATCAGGCATGTGGGCATTGCAGGAGGAAGGTATGGGCATTCCAGACCCTGGAACCACGTGAAGGTGACAGCAAGATAAGTAGTGCACACAACTACTTTCTGTGATTGGGAGTTACCTACCACGCTTCCTCAGTGAGACTTGACACAGCTGAGATCTGCTAAGGCCTTCCTTCTAGACCTCATCTCTCCAAAAAAAAAAAAGTCCGCTTCGTGTAATCATCCATCATTAATAAATACTGTCTGATAATAAATTCTAAGTCAAGGCCTCAGGTAAGTGATTGATCTTCCTGTGATAACCCTTGCTCTCTCTTATCAACTTATCTGAAATGTTTATTATCATCACTTGTTTCTTCCTGTTCAATATAAAGTTACAAATCCATCCAGAAAATAACGATGTCTTTCTATGTCTCTGCAAATGTTTAGCATACCTTGGGCTCTGCAAGATAGCAAGAACAACAACCACTAAACAGTAGCCTCCAGCCCTAGAATAGCCTGCAAATCTTAACGCTTAATTAACATGTCAGTGTGCAACATAGCCTTTAATTGCAATTCACAAAGGAAAGTGGAAATAGAAAGAGGCTAAATAAACAGAATAAAAGAGATTTTGTTCTTCTTCAAAGCCAGAAGTACAAATTATCTGCAGGTTTTTTTACCAAAAAAATTAAGTACACCATTGTATAATATTCATCTATAACTCCATATTGCTACTTCACAAGAAAAAGATTAGAGTATGATACTATCCAACTTGATACGTGTGGATGTTAGGTATAGCAGTATTATTTCAAACTCTACTTCTAACATGGAAGGAAAAGCTGCTAGAATTTTGGCTGGCTGAGCAGAATTTGAGCACAATGCCGAAGCTTACTTAAGTGTGGCAGTACTGAACATTGCCACCCTGGCACTTACTGAAGCACAGGGTGTGCTCATTTCCATATCAATGCGACACATGTTTCTCCTAGACAAAGCTGTTTCACACCACTGCAGCTATTTGAACTTTGGAAATAAATGGAAAGGTTTCTGTGTTATTGTTAAAAAACAATGAAACTTATATCCTTTGTGCACAGGATACAGTTAATGAACGCTGTCCTTTGTAGGGCTGTATTAGTGATTTTGGGCTAAAGGAAGGCATTGTAACAGAGCTATGTCGTGCAGGAAAGACAAGTGTCACTTTAAATTCAGAACACAGAGTTGCAGAGTAATAGTGATGCCTTTCAGATTTAGAAGATTATATTCACTGCAACTTTGTTAGCTTGCTGAATGAGCCTATAGCCAAACCTGGAAATCGACAATAAAGTGAAATTTAAGTGACTTGTGCAAGGTCACAGAGGAACACTGGAAACAATTAACACTGTCCCACTTGTGTGTCCACTCATGTTTTAACAAGACCAAGTTTATTCTCTTTACCCCACAGAGAAAGAAATACTTTTCAGGCTCTCACAAATCAATACTAAAATACACTGTACCATACTAAAAAGTAAGCTGTAGAGCATTAGGAAGGAAAACAAATCTTCAAGGAAAGCTGAATCAAAGGACCAGAATCTTTGTCACATCACATTAAAACCCAGGGTAGCATTGCATCCAAAAGGGGAAAGAACCACCTCTTCCCTGCAGCAAAAGCAAGCAAATGGTTCAATTATGTAAAAACCAAGACCATTTAAAATCACTACTTTTAGCTAAGAGCAAACCAACTATTTTTAAACTTAAAGCTTCACAGCCAAGCAAAGAACTCATTATTGTATATGAATATGACTCCTCAATCTAAATGCCTGTAATCCCTGCCATCTTCATTTTTATTTAGATTGAAAAGAAAACATGTAGTCTACTAAATTAACAATAATTCCTTATTCTCTGCTCCCTGGGTTTTCCTTACAATGTTCTTTTTACAATGATTACAGGGAAGAAAAAAGAAGGCAAGAAAAAAGTACCTTATTCAGAAAAAAAAGTATCAGAAAGTGCATTCAAAGATTACCTGTCAACTTGCCACAAGCTGAATTTTATTTCATCACACAACAGCAAATGAGAACAATTTTTTCTCCCATACTCTTTGAAGAATAGATGCTTTTAAGAAAACAGAAATAGAAACAGTGCTGGTACCTTTTTGTTCTTCAGCAACAGCAGGATGGAGGGCCTCTAAGCTCACAAAATCACAGAAGGGTTGCTGATGCAAGGAACCTCTCCAAACCATCTAGTCCAGCCCCAGCTTAAAAGAAGGGTCATCTAGAGCAAGTAGCTCAGGGCTGTGTCCAGTCAGGTTTTAAATATCATCAAGCAACTAATTCTCTGGACAATCCCAGTGTTTGATCACCCTCACTATAAAAATGTTCTTTCTTATGTTCAGATGGAATTTTCTCTATTTCTGTTTGTGCCCTCTGACTCTTTTCCTGTCACTGGGAGCCACTGAGAAAAGTCTGGCTCCTACTTCTTTGCACACTCCCATCAGGTATTTCTGCACATGGGCAAGGCGTCCTTGAACCTGCCCCTCTCCATGCTGAACAATCCCAGCTTTCCCCTTGCAGATGAATGTCTGCTTGTACTTGGCATTGGTGAGGCTGCACCTCAAGTGCTGTGTCCAGTTCTGGGCTCCTCATTTCAAAAATGACATTGAGGTGCTGGAGCGTGTCCAGCAAAGAGCAGCAAGGCTCATGAAGGGTCTAGAAAACAAGTCTTATGAGAAGCTGCTGAGGGAGCTGGGTTTGCTCAGTCTCAAGAAGGCTCAAGGGCACCTCATTGCTCTCTACAACACCCTGAAAGAAAACTCTGGTGAGGTGGGAGCCAGTCTCCCTTACCATGCCTGCAGTGAGAGGAACAGAGGGAACAGCCTTAAGATGAGATGGGAGATTCAGATTAGATATTAGAAAAAATTCTTTCACTGTTAGGGTAGTCAGGCACTGGAGTAGGTTGCCCAGGGAGGAAGAGGAGTCACTATCCCTGGAGGTGTTCAAGAAGTGTCTGGATCTGGTGCTGGGTGATCCAGTTCAGTGTTAAGTGGACAAGTAGGACTAATCTTAAAGGTGTCTTCTAACATTGATGGTTCTATAATTCTATTTATTAATGACACATCATTATTAGCAGTTGGTGATCCTAACTCCTTGTGTATTTTAAAGCTGAAGCAAGATACACACAGCCAGGACAGTGGCTTAAAATGGTAATGGTATGGATAAGAAGGAAGGGAGAAGGAAGGACAGAGTTTTCTAGGCATTTCAGTGACTGCTACTGGACAGAAACAAATGTTATAATTCAAATTATTTTAAAGTTCACGTTTGTAGTTCATTCATCTGAAAATTCTGGCCATTACATCCATGAGTTTCTCTACCCAGATGCAATCCATGAGAGAAATATTACTTATAATGCAAAGTAGACCTAGCCTCTGGCAGGAAGAATTTTTTTAACTCCATAGAGGCTTCTGCTTTCTTACTTGAGGACTCACTATCTAAGAGAGAAGCACAACAGGTATACCTGAACAGAAAACTGTTAAGTCTCACTTATAACTCAGTGAATTGCCCAGAATAGTACACAACAGCTGAACCCCACATGTGAACCTGGTATTTCTCAAAAAGCCTATCAAATCTACCTTTATTCCATAAATGGACCATTATCATTATAGCACACTGGAACCAATTTAGGTGTAACAGGGTGTTATGAGTACAGTTAATGCCAAGCATCAGGTATACAGGTATAACCAGGCTGGCAGTAATCAGTTAGGTGCCACAGAGGTAATCAGTCTCCCACACCTGTAGGGGTCATGTCTGAAATTCAAAACCTGAGCTAGAAATCATAAAGATCTATAGCTAACAAAAAATGGACTTTGGGAAAGCCTAGTCTTCAGCATGCTACTGTAAATTCTGAACAATGACTGCAGGCTTTCAGGAGCCTACACTGCACAGGCAAGGTGCCCCACAATGACTTCAAAGGAAACTTGAACACAGTCAGCCACAGAGCAGTGAATCACAGAGAGTCAGACCAAACCTGCAAATAACCAGCCTACAATGGAATCTAAATCCTATCTCTTACCTCTCCCCAAGTCCCTTCTGGATATCTGAGATGGGGTATTACAATCACCTAAGGGCAGGAGCCCTCGAAGGATGTATGAAAAATGTCATGGTTTTTTAGCTTTTCAAAAACCAAGGTACTTTGAACACGTGGTCACATCACACAGGCACAGGAGGTATTAAAATACAACATCCACACACTGATACACCCCCTCTGAAGTGGAGACAACTGCTGAACAATATGACAGGGCAACTGCTGAAAGTATTACAAAGATCACAACTTAGGATCTGGATGCCGACATGAAATTCCTGCCAGTATAAAATTCCCAGTTTCAATGTGTAAGTCTATTTTCAAAATATCCATCAGTACATTTCTAAAGTTGTGCAGTTTTTAGAATTTGGAGGGAATTAAAGAGTTGCCTTTAGAAGAAGCTCCATCACTTCTAACACTGAAGGCTCTACAACTGAGAAAGAAAATTGGCTGTTTTGTCATAAAACAAATATCCTCCAAATCTCAGATTTCATAGTATCCTGAGAGAGAAAGGTCCAAATCCCATTGGAATATAACGGGATTGAATGCATGCATTCTAAACTACAAGGGAATATAAGTGCCTACATCCAATTGAAATGCAATTAGATTTGACTACCTAAATCCCATAACCTGATTGAAAGTCTAACCTCAATGTTTCACAGGATCATAGAGACAGCTGGGACTTTGAAAACATATCACATTATTACTCAACTGGAAAAAAAGAAGCTGCATTTAATTCAATAAGATTAACCCAGCATTCTCACCTATAGGATTATTTTCTTGGATTTTATTATTTTACAACAGAAGGTGGCATTGCTGAACCACTAGTGTTACACAATTAGCAGTTCCTGCATCCTTCTTCCCAGCAGAGAAAGTGCTGGGAAGTTCAAAGAGGTTGCATAAAGTTCTCTTACATTAATAGGCTTTCCTGATTCTGCAAGCCCTAGCCCCCAAACAACGTTAAATTAAGCTAGTGAGCCAGCCAGCATTAGCAAAAATCATGGCTTTTGCACACAGGACTACAATATTTATATCAAATCCTCTGGCAAACGAAATAATTAGCAAATGGAGGCAGAACACACGTGACATCCGGTACCTATTTATTAGAAAAAAAGAAAAAAGATAGCAAATGCTTTCCATTGTTTTACGCATTCAGCAACCAGCTCTGCGCTCCTTTCGCCTCAGTAAATTGCGGGGAATCGCCACAGGGTGGCTCATCTCGCCCGCGATGCGGGTCCCAGCCCTGCCTGCTTCCACAAGCAGCCGAAGCAAAGCCGCTCTTTCTCAAAGCCGGATTGCCACAGACGGAGTGCACAGGGAAGAACTACTACAAAGAGAAAACCAGGAAGAGCACAGACCCAATCTGAATTCACCTTAGCCCTGCATAGCCTCTCTCCCGCCAGTGAACCAACAGTCATTCCTGATGATTTTGCGGGCGGATAGAACCTTGTGACGTGAAGGCAATGAGCCCGCATTCCTCAGCAGCCAAAAATCCCACTGACTTCCTTGGCACGTCAAAGAAATTCAGCCTCACGCCTTGTTCCTATAACTGCTGACTGTGACAAAATACATCCTGTTTTTTTTTTTCAAAGGGCATGGAATAGGACTCCTGTTCAACTGGCAGTGCCATTATGAAAACTGACTGCACTATCACCCAGGTGCTAGTAAAAATTTTATGCTAACCTCTGCCAGAAAATCATGTCACAAACTGTTAAGAAAGGAGACTAGCAAACTGAAAAACATGTATTTTTAACTATCAAATTATTCTAGGTGTGGGTAAAAACCCTCATTAAAAAAAAAGAAAAAAAAAGTAGCTTCATATAGGTAGGAAACTTTATAAGTAACTATTTACAATTAAATAAATTCAAACATAGAATATGCAACTAAATTATTGTAATGATCAAACACGATCAACTACTATTTTAAAAAAAGTGTTCTGAACAAATTAGAATTCTCTTGTTTCTAACTTTTTCGTTTCTGCTGCTCTATGTTAAAGCGTATTTTCATCCTGAGTAAGACAAAGTTTAGAGTTCATAATAATTTTATACTCAGCATATCTGGTTTGGCAGTGCAATTTTCAAAATGTAATTTAATCCATTTCCTCAGATTTATTATGGTATTTTAAAATCCAGTGCATTGTCTCTTCCCAGTAGTATATATTTAAAATAGAATTGGATCCAAAAAAGTTCCTATTGCGTGGCTTCTGAACTAGTTATTCACAAATACTTTTTGACAGTATTAATTCTACTCATGATGAATATGAGCTACCCTGCCAAATCTGGGACTATTTCTTGAAATACTAGCATCCAGAAAAAACACTATGTTTAAAATTAATTCCAGACAGTCCAATGTGCTGCTGAAACAATATGACAGACCAAGGGAAAAAAAAAATCTAGAACTACTAAGCACCGAAGAAAATTCCCTAACATCCTAAAAATATAATCCCAATGAAAGAATTACTCTCTGGTGGTAACTCCAGGGCAGTATTCAGTGGCACGGGGAATGCCTCAGGCCTGTTGGCAGCCACAGCCCAGGGCACCTACAGCGTAGTTCTGCCACACCATTTGTGTGGCTGTGCCCTGCAAAAGGTGTCGAGTTTATGACAAACAAGTAGAGGAGTTGTGCAGTACGAACAAGAGGTGCAGCATTTTCCAGAGCCGTGAACACACCAGAGACCTCGGGGATCAGGTATTGCATTTTCAAATTACGTATAAGGACTGTAAAACCCATGAAGAAAATGTCCTTTTTAACAAAAATTGCGCTGTGTTCATCTTCTCCACAGTATCACACTGCTGCTTACCTACCCTAAATCACTATGAGATAACGAGACACTGATTTATTCCAACCACTATTTAAGAACAGCGCTTTCCACCTCCCATCATCCAGGAAATTCCCAGATCACTTTGATCCGTGAAATTTCACACGGCGCTCCACAGCCACTCCCGTTGCGCNCGGGCCCGGCGGTGGCGCGGCGGAGCGGGGCGCGCGCGGCGGGAGCAGGTGAGCGGGGCCGCCGTGCGGGCGGGCAGCGGCTGCGGAAGCGCAGGCACCGGGAGCCAGGGGGGCTTTACGGCAGAGCTAGGCGAAACCACCTTAGGAGCCCGAACTTGGCAAAGACCGAGGCCTTTCCTATGCCCAGGAGCCGGGAATGCGGAGACGCAGCCACCCTCAGGAGGCAGCCCCATCCCGCGGGACTACACGGACACTCCATAGAACTACAAGCTCCATAATGCACCGCGCCCCACGCACCGGAAGGCANGGGCAGCCCGCGCGGGGAAGGCCGGGGGACTGGAGCTTCGCCGCTGCCCGTCCCGCACCGGACGAGAACGGCCCCCGCCGCCTCCGCGGAGCTGTCGCAGCTCCCCCGCACCTGTGGGGAGGCGGCCGCGGGCGGTGGCACCGCGGGGTCCGGTCCCGCTCGGGCGGGACGGTGCGTACGGAACCCGCGGTTCCCCTGGGCGGGGCCTCGCCGCGCCTCCAGGTGTTTCCTCGGCCGGTTGCCGCAGGCGTGCGGAGGGACCGGGAGGGTTCCCCGGACCTCGCCGGTGTCACGGGGCCGGCCCTGGAGTTACGTAAAGCGGCGGCGGCGCTCCCTGAGCGCGGCCCTTCGGCGGCGGGGCCGGGCCGGGCCGGGCGCTGCCCCAGCCGTGCCGGCCGGTTTGGTTCTCCTCGGTTGCAGAACGTCAGGTCGTAGTCAGAAGTAGCGCTCCCTGATATGCGGGTTTTGGGAGCAAAGTACCTGCAGTTGTTCCTAGTTCCGCAACAGACTCTTTGGGGCAGGAATTACTCCTGTGTGCGTGTGTGTGAGGTGTGATAAACCACAACCCCCCCCCCCCCCCCCCCCCCCTCNCCCCCCCCCCCCCCCCCCTTCCCATTTTGAGTTCATAAGCAGGTAAAAAATGTTGTTAGGCAGCTTGGCTGAAGTCGGCACAAAATAATTATTTTAAAAATTAGGACACCTAGGTTTCCTGGAAGTTGTTTCTTTATGTATTCCACTTGCTCTTCAGCTGACATTCCTCAGTAGCACTTAAATCCTAAACATCAGAGATCAGCTTGTCTGCGTTGTCCAAGCAGAGGCACAATATATGTAACTAGATCACAAATAGTATTGCATAGCTAAAAGTCTTCTAAATCCAATTACAGCTGTTAAGTACGGATTGTGTTGTTTCTAATCTATTATCCTTGAATCGTGTGGCTTACATGTTTCTCACTGAATATACAAACCATTAGCTTAAAAAGGTTTGGAGCTGCCATAGCTGCAAGCTGCAGGCAAACCCTTTTTAAGTGGTTTTATTACAGCCTATTTACTTCACCCGCAGAAAGGGAGGTGGCTGCTGTAAACACCAGGATAAGTTGGTGTCATGCTGCTCTTGTAGCATGTGACAGCCGCGTTCCCGGGACTGTCCTATCCTGTTTCAGATCTTGCAGTTCAGCGCTTCCAGCAAATGTTGTCTTCCTTCTCTTTTCGTTTCTTAACTCACAGCTCAGTATCAAAGTAAACAAAATACAGATTCCAAACAGGAAGCAAATTTCTGGCAGAAAGTCAAGTAAATAGCTGGACAAGAAAGTGCAGTCTCTGGGGTATCTCTTAGGTGTCATGAGTTTGCTATTGGTGTGCGGCTGTGATTCTGCTGGTTCTGTGCAGCTGGGGTAGGAGCAAACTGAGCACACAAACCTTCCTTGCTGTGCCAAGGTAAGGAGGGAGTGACATGGTTTGTCTAAAAGGATTTTTTTTAACGAAGTTCCTTTTATTGCATGAATTGGGAGTAAACTATATTCATAGATAAGGCTGGATTCCTACGGTGTAACCCTCGTTTGAGCATTGTATTTTTTCTGTAATGTTCAGTAGCCTTCATTAAGTGCTGGTTGATGTGATTTTGAACCCTGTTGTAACTCATAGCATGTAAATATTTTACGTACTAGGAAATTGTGATACTTCTACAGTTGAAGATGGATTTACATATGTTTTTAGGGATGTATATGTGTTTGTGAGTCTGGTAATGTAATTTTTTTGTATATTTCTTTCAACTTTTACAAAAAATATTCAGGTTAAGTGAAGCTGTGTGCCATTTGCTCACTTGAACTGCCATTTCTGTTACTCAGAGAATACTTTCCTGTTACTCTTCAAAGTTAGAGGAATCTTAGTGTGACACAGGTAATATCAGCCCCTTTTATTTGTCTGTGGGTGTGTTTTCTGTGTCAGATTGAGTCAATAATGTCCTTCAGAAGAAAACAGTGTCATCATCACCGTTAAAACTCATTGACTCACAATTTGGGGTGGCCTTGCAGAAAACATACCCTGGGAGCAGGCTTAGTGTAGTCCAGCCGCTAATAAGTATCCAGGCAGTGGTCTGGAATTAGAGCTGTTCTGAAATGAAAGCTGCTGAAGCAGGTACAGTGCAGATGTTGCCCTCTCCACACCAAGGGCTTTGTCCTCAGGGTGGTCTGTGTTGAGCTCTCTTGCTTGCCAAATTGGTGCAGCTGCTTAGCAATTTATGTGCATTTAAGAGTAACATGTGGTAAGTAAACAAGCTCGAGATAGTAAGTTGTTGACTGGCATTTCACTTTCAAGGAAGAAGTTTTTCTAGGAAAGACTGTTCACAAATATTATAACTAGTGAAAATGTCATTGTGGGATTTTGGATTTGGTTTAGTTCTTTTCATAAAGTGATGAGAAGCACAAGCTTTTTTTTTTTTTTTTTCACCTTAAAATTCCACAAACTCCTAAGTTAACTTCAACAGATTCCTTAAAACGAGGGCTTATTTTCCACCCCAGGTTCACAGTTATGCAACAGAGGATAATCACTTTTTACATATAGATCATTTGATTTTCTGTGGTCTGGACTCACTTAGGTTCTTCTGTTTACAGGAATTTATTCCTACACCTCCCAAGACATAGGTGGGTGGCACAGTGTTTAGGGGCATACTCAATTCCATGTTCTGATAACATGGTAAAGTCACTGAAGTGGAAAGTGAAAAAGGAGTTAGCTTTAATAGTGTTTCATTTAGATACTTACTTGTTCAGAGAACATTGCTAGAGAAAATTTATCAGAAAATGCTTCACGCCTTGCATTAAAGAAAAAATATTGCAGAGCTTGTTGTTCAAGGCAGAAGATAGATTTTCTTACTGAGATGTGGGTGAAAAAAGGGATTTAGCTCTGGTGTAGCTACAGGAGAACATCTTGTCTTGGAAACAGGTGTGACTTGCTTCTCTTGCACTAAGTGAGCTTGAAGCAGGTCAGATGTCTTACACGTGGCTTCACTCACACAACCAAGCACAGGACTGTGTTGCAACAGATGCTGCTGGATGCTTCAAATCCCATCCCTGACCGGCTGAGTCAATCAGCAGGGGTTTATGATACTGAGATTGGAGCTCCCTCAGATGCTGCTGAATGTCCATCCTCATTTCACAGTGAAGCAGAGATGTTCCCAAGAAATGACTGCCAGTTTGAAATTGTTGTCCTGGTCAAGTTAACTGAGCTTTCTGACAGAGAGTGTGTGAAGACTTCCTGATGTAGCTGAAAGGATGACTAAGTTTGTTTTTTCCTTCACGCCAGGAATTTGTTCAAGGGAATTTTTCAGTTTTGCTCATGCTGGTTAATTTAAAATTTATTTCTTTATTTGTGTGCTCTAGGATTAATTTACAGCAAGAGAGTGAAAGCATTGCTTCACCCTCACAATTAGGAATCTCATTTGGTTTTGTTGCAGTAGATGATTGATTGTCTGATGTGAATCAGGTTGGCGGTTTCCCATTTCACAGCTTCCTGCAGCCTTCTGGTTGATTGGTTTGTTCCTGGGTAAAATGGATCATGGCTCAAATCCTGTTAATCCAAAGAGGTGGCATTTAATTTGCATCTTGTAAGAGCTCTTCCTTGGGTACTTTGTTAAAATGAGATGGTGCTTTTTTGGCAGTTTGATACTGCTGTCTTAATTTTATTTTGCTTTTTTCCCAGAAGCATGTACACATGCACACAAAAGACTTGTTTGAAATAGTTTTGTTGAAGAAAAAATACCAAATTGTTTATTTATCTTTTTTGTGTGCACTTTTTTTTTCCCGTTTTAATCTTCTGGAATGGAAAACTACCTGCTGTAACAACCTTGGTTTTGATGTGCATGCTTGTAAAACTTAATTGCTCCAATTCAGACTCCAGAAAATGTGCACATTTGACATTGTGACAAATGTCTGCAGCATTATATACAACAGAGTTGTTTTGAAAAAATATTTTGCATTGAAAACATCCATTATACTTCAGTGAATGTGTAATATGCAAATATGTTTTCACCTAAGTTGTTTACTGTCATGTCTTTTGATTCATGCCATGTATATTGTTGCCTGTGTGCTTGGCTTGCATAGTCTGCAATGGATGTCTTACAGAACCAATTCTGAGGAAACTTTTTGTACTGTTTAGATGAAACAGTCACTGAAACTACTTCTTGTATGCCAAAAACTTGCTGACTCTTTGGATAAAACCAAATTACACTTAAGCCTTAAAGGACAAAAGGATTTTTCTCTTTTGTAATCCAGCTTTACCTCTTTGCCATTTTAATTTTAATAGCTGTGGGAGACAAGAACTCTTGTAAAGCTGTCTGTCAAATGGTTGAGATACAACCTAAAAGCATAAATTTATAGGAAGGCAAATTATTTGTGAAAATGTTTTACCATCAGTACTGCTACGTACCATTTCAGAGCTAATACAGATGTTTTTCCAAAGCTCTTAGTGTTGCTTTGACTAAAAATGACAGCAATATTTTCTGTCCTTAATTGCAGGTACTGTTCCTCAAAACAGGAGGAAACATGGTTTGTACAGCGAATGAAGTTTAAATTTCTGGACCAAAAACAGAGGGCTTTTTTTTCATGAAGGATGGCAACACCGTATGTTCCTGTTCCTATTCCTACTGGGGGTTCATCATCCAGCTTTACAAACAGAAACCAAAGAAGTTCTTCCTTTGGGAGCATCTCAACGAGTTCAAGCTCCTCCAAAGGACAGCTGGAGGACTCTGCAGCTGATGGTTTCAAAAAGATGAGCGTGCCTGACCAGATTGGTTCCACATCATCTGCATGCAGCAGTCCACTTGTTAGGACTAAATTTACAGGTCTGGATACATCCATAGAGTACTGTACTCAGCCTGTAGAAGAAATAGAGCAAAATGAAGATTCCAGGAGCTGGGAAGATCGACCATCCACACCTACTATTCTGGGCTATGAGGTGATGGAGGAAAGGGCAAAATTCACTGTAAGTTTTGGGCACAGTATATTTGATCCTGTAATGACAAGATAACAGTTGAATGTGCTTTGCATTGTCTTTCAGGACATCTGCAGTTTAGGGATATTACTAGCTTAGCTTCAAAGTACTTCCTGATAGGAAAATACCATTCCTGTTATATAGGTGGGAAAACTGGGACTAGAAAGCAGTCTTTCCTGTAATTGTGTAAGTGGAATAGAAGGAATCAATTCTGTTTCATGTATCAATTTCTGCTGTAAAAGTCAGGAATTCCTTGCAGTAACAATTCCTCGTGAATTTGAACTTATACAAAAGTTCTGTGTAGTTAAACTTCTTAAAAAAATGTAGGCTTTTTATTTCACATGATAAGAAACCTTGATGTTAGCCCTTTGCAGTTATAATTAACTTAGAACATTTCTGTTAAAGTGCAAACATGTAGGTTTCAACTTCTTGCCCAGCTCAGTTTCTAGCAAGGGGAAATCTATTCTGCAAACAGACTGGGAAGTCACTCATGCCATCTCTTTTGCCAGAACAGCAGCCTAACTGGTTTGTATTGATTTTTCTCAAAGTGCACTGTAGCTGGCAGTTAATTTTTTTTTTTTTGCATGCCATAAATATATCAATGTACTTCTATGTTCGTTTTTGTGGGTGTGGTTGAAATATTTCTTTGGGATAATACAGCAGTGCTTGTGGGACTGATGGAAGCTGTTACTGATTAGTAATTATATTACTTAAGCTGAACAACATTAATCAGAAATAGGTAAGGAGAAGGAAGTAGCAGACAAACATTTTTTCCTCCTGTTTTCTTTTAGATTAGAGAAGTGCAGAATCTTTATGACAGTTAAAATAATGCAATCAAGATCTTTTTGCAGAAAGTTAAATGATGATGCTTTTTAATTATTTGCGAATGATACCCTGTCTTTTCCTGAGATTTTCTAACATCTTTGTGTGTGTTAGAATAAGGGAAGAGCAGAATTTTTTTAACAGGTAGATTAAAAAATTGTTTTAAATAATAACCTAAATAAAACTAAAACAGCAATCAGTATTGTTATATGCACAAGGATTAGTCTGAAAATACCACAGAATCATTTAGGTTGGAAAAGACATCTAAGATTGAGTTCAGCCATTGATCACCACCTTGACTACCAGATTCTGGCACAAAGTGCCACATCCAGTAATTTCTTGAGCACCTCCAGGGATGGCAACTCCACCACCTCCCTGGGCAGCCCACTACAATGTTTAATCACACTTTCCATGAAGGAATTCTTCTGATGTTCAACCTGAACCTCCCCTGGCATAGCTTTGAGGCCATGTCTTCTTGTCCTGTCACTGGTTGCCTGGCAGAGGAGACTGACCCCCACCTGGCTACAGCCTCCTTTCAGGTGGTTGTAGGGATCCATAAGGTCTCTCCTGAGCCTCTTTTTTGACAGGATAAATATCCCCAGCTCTCTCAGCCCCTCCTCACATGAGTTACCCTCTAGACCTTTCACCAGTTTGTTGCCCTTCTTTGGACGTGCTCCTCTGTGTCTTCCTTGAAGACATTGCCAAGACATATTCCAGTGTGCCTGGAAGGTGTTCTTCTTTATGAACAATGGCAACTGTGTCTCCTTACTGTATGTGGAAGGCCAGGTCAGGGTACAAGTGAAACATTCTCCCATTGTAAAATGATTGGATGCATTTTTGTCTTCCCGATTTCACTTCTGTTGCTGTGTTGGTTTCTGAAACCAACAATTAACTGTTTGTTTCCAGTTGCATGTTCTGCATGCAGTGTGCTGTTGTGCATTAAAGCCAGCAAGTAATTAGTCCTAGGAATTTGAGTTGCTATTGCAGTGCTAAACCAGTGAGATGGAAGACAGTGGAAATCAAATTAAAATCGCATGTAAAAGAGAGGAGACTCGATTGCTGAATTATTTTTTTACTGTTGGTAAAAACTCTCATAGTTACCAAAAATAAGAATTTGATTAAGCTGAATGATGTCCAACTTCAGAAGTTAGATATTAGTGCATGTTAGCGTACATGGCTGCTGAAGCTTATGGGAGAGAAAACCTAGGCTGAAAAATGTCTTCTTGTAAACATTTAGTCCTGGATGTTCAATTACAGCTTTTTTCTTTTTCTTTTTCTTTTTTTTTTAAAGTAGAAATGATGAGATGCTGAATCAGCCAGATAATGTTACCACATATGGGTGTATTTTCATTGATGATATTTTATTTATAGAGTAAAGCAATTCCTGATTGAGTGGAATAAAATTAATTTGTTGAATTAATTTGTGATTTTTACCCAAGTTCATCTATGAAGGAACTGAAAGACATTTTTGTAATATTCTAGATCTTATTCATTCATTGCAAACCTTAAAGTAAGGCCAAAAAACACCCAACCACTTTTTTTTTAACTTTGGCAGGAAAACAAAACATGTTTGTTTCAGGTTGCCCATAATTTTGAGGCCAGCAATCACAAGTTGATTGCACTCCCTGTTAGAGTTAAGGTCACTGCAATTGGTGAACTTTCTCTTTTAAGTTATCTACTGTTCACTAGGAAGTGATTCCATATTTTCTCATATACATGTTTAAACAATGCTTTTGCAGAACTTAGAGTAGAATACAAGACTAGAATACTGATTAGCAAATAAATTCACGCACATATTCCGAAGTTTCTTGTTCTTTGTTTTACTGTGTACTAGCAAAAAGTCTTCAAAATTTTACATTTATTTCTTAATTTTATTTATGAAAATAAAACTGCTTATACTCTAAGTATGACAGCAAAGTAATAAAATATTTGCATTTATGCATAAAATGAAAGGCAGAAAAATATATTTTAATGCTGCTTTTTAAGCATGTCCTGCAGCTTGAATTTTAAAAGCTAATAAGTTTTTCCTTTGTCACAATCAATGACTTCCACACATGCTGCATCTTGAAAGTGAAACTGTGTTTAAAACTTAGATAAGAGAAGTAATTGCTGAAAATTTTCTTTTGATTTGCACCATAGTTATCTGTAATTCCTGGAACTATTTGGAACTTAATATATTATGGAATACAAAATTGCTAGTAACAGTCTCAGACCTGTATAGAAGTTGGCTAGCACTGGGGTTATCACATGTTGGGACTGCAGTAAGAAAAATATTAAGGTTAGCTAAGACAACCTGCTGTGACAGCATGAAGTACTGGAAAAGATTTTTACTATGTAATGGATTAGAAAACGTTTCAAATAGAATTTGGTTAAATGAGGGATTGTTTATCATTGGGATTCTAAAAATATCTTTTTCTTTCTTGTATTACATTTTTTACATGAAGACTGGGAAAAATAATCCAGTAAAATTGCAGAACCTGTCTTTCCTTACATTGGGGAGAGTAAGGTTATGACATTAGACACTGTTTAATGTTTCCTAGTTGAAGTTGTGTTGTTAGAGTCATTGTGTTCAGGCATTGGAATATTAATCCTCCTAGAAAGTAATTGTAGTATCATTATCATTGTTTTGTTTCTTTATCCATTTGTTTTTAAATAGGAGTATGGCACTGCTGTGCTGTTGTCTTGGTAAATCTGATCCAAAGTATCCATTACTTCAGTGCTGGTATAATCATTCTGATGCAGTTTTCTAGTGAAGTCATACTTTGCCTGAAAAGACAAAACCTAATGTTCAAGGCAAATGCAAAGGAGGATGTAATTTTATTCTGCATCATTTCTTCTTGTGAAGCAAGTCAGATGAGACATTTTGAAACACTATCACACTCAGAACCCAATTATTAACAGTCATCTCAAAAACAGAGGGGCCTCCAGGATCAACGAGTAAAACTGGAATTTGGCAAAGGTTAAAGTAGATCACTGAAACACACTTCCCTTTCTTTTTTGATAGCCAAGCCTTTTGTTCTGCTGGGCAATATATTCTTTCTTACAGACAGAAATAGTTATATGTATTTAGGCATTACAGGAACTCCTTCCTTCAATTCTGAAATTAATTTAAACTCTTTGTACTGACAATTGTTATTTGTGTTTCTTTTACTCTAATTAAGATATTTTTTTTCTAAATTAACAAGTTTTGTTTCATTAAGAAACAGGATCATTTCAATCTTCCACACAATGCAATGTGAAGTTTTGCACATTTTTCTGATATTTGTGTCTTTCCACACAGGTATACAAAATACTGGTGAAAAGAAGTCCAGAGGAAAGCTGGGTGGTTTTCAGACGGTACACAGATTTCTCCAGGCTTAATGACAAGGTGGGAATTACAAATTTTCTTTTTCTCAGCTATTTTATCTCACTTTTGTGTCTTACATTTTTGTCACATCTTCTATTTTTTTCTGATTTTAATGCATATAAAACACATACTGTGTTAATGACTGGAAATATGTGATTCCTCATTTTTTCAAAGAGACATGAAGCAGCTACCACTGATGTAAAGATGTAACAACTTCATCTGAAGCTGTTAGTGTGTTTCAAACTTTATATTTATTCCTAGTTTATATGGTGAAGGAATTAACTCTTGAGTGTTTATCCCCCGCATGGACATAGAGCTAGGATTTTGTATTCTCTTTCAGGAATGATCCAGTAATTTAGTTCTTTTCTGTGTAACAAACTCTGCTTTTGTTCATCATAAAACTGAAGTTTCATGAACATAAATATGTTCTTTGTATGTAGGTCAGTCTTTAGTTGTTTTCAGTGTCTTCAAAGTTATTAGTGAAATACTCTTACTGGATCTTTAAAGATGGAGGAAACACCAGATGAATAGGGATTCTGGGTCAACAACTTAATATTTTTAGGATACTTGAAAGGAAAAATGGTTGTCTGAAAAGCACAGGTTTTTATGATTGGTAAATAGTGCTTGGCTATCAAAAGTAGATGAACAATTGCACACTTATCTTTGCACACTCTTCACTCCTAAGAATAATCTTCCATTGCCAGTTCAACACAGTTTCTGCTAGTATGTTCTTTCATGTTTCAACATGAACCTTACAACACACCCTTTCTTTGCACACTGTAAGGGATTTTTTTTGTATAGGTTGTCACTTTGGATTTATGTGCCAAATCAACTCAGCTAAATTCAGAAATTTTGAAATTTGACTTGAACTTATAAATTTCTCTGGGTTCTTGGTTTGACCAATGTGAGTATCTTCTAGGCTGTCTTTGAAACACCAGTGGAGTCTAAAACTAAATTATTAAATGTGAATTGGTTTAGACATTCCTTTCTGAGGAAATTCCTGACTTAAATACAGTCTATCTTAAATTAAGGAATGTCTTGATATTGGCAAAAGCCTGACTTCTTTTGAGACATTGATCTTGGTATTTCAACTCAGATTTTTTAAGTCAATCATACACCAATTTGCATTTTGAATCAGCTATGTCAGGTATAGCTGACTTCCGTTGACTTTCAGTGTGGTTGTCAATAGTTTGAAAAACTAAAATTCTGAAATACCTATTAAAATAAATACTTACATTTTACACGTGAAGCCCTTAGTCTTTGCCATCAAATGTTTGGCAAAAATATTTGGCTTTTAACTGTATTTCTAGGTGTTAGTATTTCTGTTTAAAGGAAAAATCTCTTTTTTTTTTTTCAATTTGTATCACTGTCTGAAGCTTTTTCATCTTTCAGTATACATCTAAACCATTTACTCTTTGGTCTGTAAGACACTATACTTTTTATAATACAGAAATATCAGCTCTAGGAGTTTAAGCATACTACCATTCAGGAAATATTAGAGAATTACAAAATAGTAACTTAATAATAGTTTGAAAACACGTAATGAAATGGCCAGTCTTAAGAACCGAGAAGTTTACCATTTTTCCCCAAGACTGGGGCTCATGTGGCATGTGTAATGTGTCATATGATGATGTAGGAAGGAGTAGGAAAGGTGCTGGATCCAAGCGAGCAATCACAGCCAGAATAAGTTGTCTGACCCATGGCTTTTCCTGCTGTGTCTGAGGAGTGCTCCAGAAAGAATGCCCCAGGACTCTGCTGTTGAAAATTAGCCCACTGATAGCAGCTGGCACTTACACTTTTTATCAACAAAAGGAGTAATTTGTGGGCAGGTGTACTCTCTCCTTAGAATTAAATTATGTGATCCATGTGACCAGACAAGTAGAAGTACCATTAAGCAGAAATCTGTGTGTTTGAAAAGCTTTCCCAGCAATGGTTATCTTCTGTACAACTCACAGGATGAACTCATTTTGTTATATGCTATGGGTTCTGTTCTATTCAGATACATTCTTATATATATGGTATTAATGATAAGTTGGTAAGACATGAAGGAATTTTGGAGGACCTAAAATAAAGATATAAAGAAGAGTCTAATATCAAGATGAAATCCAGTAAGAGGAAAACATACTTAAATAATTAAAGTCAGAAATAAAAAGCAAGGCTTTGACAATAAACCATTCTGAAAATAAGGAACTAGTATTTATCATGGGTTATTTGAATAAACAGTACTTGTGATGTTTAAAAAGCACCTCATGCTGTGAAACAATACTTACATAAGCAAAGGTGATCCATCAATATGGTTCTTCCTTTAAAGTGTGTAGAGAGATTCTATTTGAAATGCAGTATCTGTTCTAACTTTTCTAAAACTTAATCTGGTGAAAGAGCTGCCTTATTAGAATTTTCTATCTATGCAACATTCATATTAATATAATTAGTGTACACAGAACATCTCTGACAGAAGTTGGCTAAATCCTGTATTCAGAAAAAAAGATAAACAATTCTTGTGGCAGCTGAGATATCAAATTTTATACAACCTATCTGCTTTTTCATGTTGGTTGTAAATCCTCTCCTAGATTTTTCTTTGTCAAGCATAACTTTGAAAAATTGTTTTTTATCAAAGTGTTAACGTGTTTTTTATTATCATGATTTTAGAAAAATAATTGGCACCCTTGCAGCAGTTCATTGTTGTGTAATTACAAAATCACAAGGTTGGAAGAGACCTTCAAGATCATCAAGTCCAACCCAGTCCTAACACCTCAGCTAAGTCATGACACCAAGTGCCACATCCAGTCTTTTTTTAAATACATCCAGCCTCCCCAGGCAGACAATTCCAACAATTCCAGTACTTTAATCACTCTTTCCATAAAAAACTTTTTCCTAATATCCAGCCTACATTTCCCTTGGTGCAGCTTGAGACTGTGTCCTCTGGTTCTGTCAGTTGCTGCCTGGAGAAAGAGACCGACCTAGCAACAGCCACCTTTCAGAAGAGTGATAAGGTCACCTCTGAGTCTCCTTTTCTCCAGGCTGAGCACACCCAGTTCCCTCAGTGGTTCCTCACAGGGTTTGTGTTCCCAGCCCCTCTCCAGCCTCGTTGCCTCCTCTGGATGTGCTCAAGCATCTCAAGGCCCTTCCTAAACTGAAGGGCCAGCACTGGGCACAGCACTCGAGGTGTGGCCTCACCAGTGCCAGGTACAGG
>VWYE01021126.1:639819-695595 GCA_013398995.1 Alaudala cheleensis | reverse complement strand
ACCACCACTCTCTGGGTCTGGCCATGTAGCCAGTTCTTCACCCAGCAAGGAGTGCTCCTGTCCAAGTGTGGATTGCAGCTTTTCCAGGAGAGTGCTGTGGGAGTCAGTGTCAAAGGCCTTGCTGCAATAGACAACATCACAACCTTTCCTGGATCCACCAGGCAAGTGGTCCACCTGGTCATAAAAAGTGACGAGATTGTTCGAACATGACCTACCCCTCCTAAACCCATGCCGGCTGGGTCTGATAACCTGGCCATCCTGTAAGTGCTGCATGATGACACTCAGTATAAACTGCTCCATTACCTTATTGGGTACTAATTTCAGGCTAACTGGCCTGTAATTTATTCTATGCTGTCATTCAGTTGTATATTTTATTTCTGAATTCAAAGGAAAAATCTGGGTATTTCTGATTTCAGCTATACCCCGTTGCTATTTAAGTAACTCAGAAATACAGTTTTGCATGTTACTAGAGTTTGAGCCATACTTGCATATTGAAATTTTATTACTCTGGGTGTACAAAGAACAACTACTCTTTACAAGGACTGTCTCATGCATGTGTTGTAATTTATTCTTCTAGCCCCTCCAAGAAGGACAAGTTGCAGAACTGTAGATCTGTAATGGGGTTTTCTTCGATGTATCTGTATTTATAGTACTTATTATCCCTGAGTACTTTAGAAGAAATTATAATTCGTCTTCATGTTTTATTTAGAATTTTCTTATGTTTACATATGTAGAGGCTTTAAATAGCAGACTCAGACGTTAAATAACAAAGCACAGTTTTTCATTCCTATTTTTATGTGTTAAATTCGAGGAAAAATACAAAGCACTCTATTGCATAAGGCAGGACAGCAAGTGACAGAACTGTGTCCGCAATTTAAGTTGTAATTTGGATTATACTTATGGTTGAGACTTACCTTGTGCTTGAACTTACCAGAAGTCAGAAATATCTCATAAATCTGAGTAAAGTCAGTGCCTGTGGCAAAATTAGTATTTTTCTCAAATTTTTAATTTTTTTTGCCTTTAATTTCAATTTCAGCTGAAAGACATGTTTCCAGGCTTTCGGTTGGCCCTTCCACCGAAGCGCTGGTTCAAGGATAATTACAATCCTGACTTCTTGGAAGATCGACAGCTGGGGCTGCAGGCATTCCTCCAGAACCTGGTAGCTCACAAAGATATTGCCAACTGGTATGTGGTTAACCTTTGCTTGTGCATTTGTAGCTTTTTCTCTGTCCATACTCCTCTTATAAAACTCCTAGACTCCAGCAGTGTATCTTTGGGCAGCACGGTGAGGGATTTCAGTAACTTCATGTTGTGCATTTGGTTCATTATGCGAATTATTCAGTGTCCTTTTAAATTTGTCTCAGCATAAAAAATTGCAGTATTGCAGTATTTTTAATTGTATAGGGATAACTAAAAAGCTGCAATATTTAAAATGTTAGAATAATCCCATGCTTATTCCTAAAACACTACTTTTATGTGTTTAATGCAGAATTGATAATACTGTTAATTTTTACTAGGTGTGTTAGGCTTTCATAAGGGAGAGAGCCTACACTATTATGCAATTAGTTCTTAAAATGTGTGTTAAACTACAAGTTTTTCATTGACACGACATGAAAAAAATAGGAGTGCTTCTACTGATTCCTGTACATAAGTAAATGTAAACCACAAATCAAGAAAGTCTGAATAATTTTTTAAAAAATGTGTTTCAGTAGCAAAGTGCAAAGATTGCTTTCAACAGTATCTTTTTGTATACAAAGTGGGAGATTCTTCCAAAGCAGGAATATTAATAGAATGTAATTCTGACAAATGTAAAATAATTTTATTACAGACCAGAAGAGAATTTAAGTAAGTAACTGGCTGGAGGCAAAGCAGTTAGTTTTAAAACCTTTGCTGACACCAGAAATAAAAAAGTTAAGATTTTTATACTAGAGATTCTTTGAGGAATGAATCTGAGAACCTGTGATAATCTGAAACTTCATTAAAAACACAGAGTAAGAAATGTTCTAAAGCAATACTAATTCCCTTGAGACTTTTAAATGAACAAATTTTTTAAATTGCCAAGTGTTGGTGTGGGACCATGAGACCCTATAGTGCTCATACCTACTTTACTTTTTAGTAGAAGGGCTATTACTACATTTGACATGTTTTTATAAATCTTTCAATTGCTGGATCTGTAAAGTAGGGATTTATACGTCAGTCTTACTTTGATACTGCTTGTAGTAAAAAAAGCTCAAAGTGGTAAGCAGGTGAATAAAAATGATACAATGTCTCCTGTAGAGACAAACAAGTAGTTATGATAAGGCTTATATAAAACGGTTAAAACTCAAGGGGAAGAGGATTGGTGGAAATTTAGGGGTGGTACCAGTGGAATATTAGATCACAGTTGCAGACACAGATGTTCAGAACATCTTGAAATTATCTGGAGAACAGAATGAACAATGAGATCACAAATTATTGTAGAAGGATCCTGAGGTACTGAATGACTAACATCAGTTTTCCTGTCTTGAAGTAGAAAATGACAGTAAGTACACTCATACAGATTTATGAACTCAGCTGGTTTTTGCAAGTTGAAAAATAACTACTGGTATTGAAAACACCAGTTTTCTGAATCTGAATCAGCAATAGTCAATAAATTTCATTAAAATCATTAGAGGAACTAAAAAGGGGAAAAAGAAGCTATTGCTCTGGGAATCTGAATTGCCCTTCCTCACAGTTCACTGCTGAAACACCGCATTCAGTTTCAAAGGAGGTGTCTGTTAGAGGTACAGAGAAAGCAAGCAAGAACAGGTGAAGCTGCAGAAAAACTTCCCTGGAAGAAGAGTTCTCTTTAGTCTGTTGTCTTAGGTGAGACAAACAGGGTGTGTGAAATCATCAAAGGGGAGAGGGAAGGTCAGTAAAGAATGTTAATATTTTGATGATTCATAGTCATCCTGCTGTATGTCATGCTGAGTGGCAAAGCTTTGCTCTGAGGTGTCAAGAGACAAAGCTTAAATGGTTTCAAAATGAAATGGGGCTCAACTTAAAAGTTCCTGTGTCAGTGGCTATTAAGTATGATTATATGGGTGAGGTATGCAGCTGAGAAGTTGAAAAACTTCCAAATAATTAAATTACACAATAGTAGGTATGCCAAAAAGAAAAGGAATAATCTCTAATAGTCCCTATATGTAACTTCTTTTATGCTGCTGGAGAAATACTAGTGAATGGAATGGACTTGCTTAAATAGATCTGAAGTCTTTATGCTTCAGATTGTTGTTTAGTTTAAGGCAAAAAACTCCAAACTTTTGGACTGCATTGGTTATCAGATACAAAGAGGAATTAATATAAAATGTTTGTAGAATCAGGGGGGGTTTTTTTGCTAATGAAGAGATGGTTAATTGAATGTGGTTTATAGTTTTTTCCTGGTAAGGCTCTGCATAAAGACAAAAATTTTTAATAAACTGTATAACCTATTGATATGGTTCTAATGGTTTGGATCTATGGAAGGTCCGAATTCCTCAAGAAGTGATTAGAATGAGGGAGATTAGATCCATCTAATATATTTACCCACTTACCAGAGTATGAATTTACTATTAATGGGAATTATTGCTTGTACCTCCCATGAGCAGTGGTGAGCATTTCACCCTGTTGTCTCCTTTAAAGCTCACCATTTACTTCTCCAGTGTTGCAAATAAGTCAAACTGTTTGGGTCAGACCTAAATCAAAAAAGCCTTTTCTCTTTGTAGAGAAGTCTGTTTTATTTCTCTTTATGTAGTATATTGACAGTGGGAAATTTGCCCCTCAGGGATAGGAGACCTCATTTGTTATACCTATTTTTTAATAAAACTAGATTCACAAAGTATTTTAAAGATAAAATGGAGGATAACATATGCAAGTGGCTAAATTTAGAGTTTGTGTTTTATAGACTTCTCCTGTTTTACGTTGTAATGAAGATTCAGTGTAAGATGAAATCCACCCACAGAGAGTTAAATTCAGGAAAATTTCATATAACTTGTCAAGTGTGAGAAAGAAGTTTAACCTGCTAAACAGAAGCATCATCTGGCTTTATATAGATGACAGAGCTGACCTGTCTCCACCCTGCATAAGCAGCTTGGAAGGGAGGAGCTCAGTGAGCTTGGAGTCAGGGTTCCCATGAGCTGCACTGCCCCTTGCTGCCCTCCCTAATGCTGGCACTGCCCCTCCCTGGAGAGGGGTGTCAGCCAGCACACATGGACAGCAAGCTCTGTCACAGGACACTAAAGATCCCTGTGGTACTTTAAAGGCAGAATCTTCTGTTCATGAAATGGAAGAGGTGTAATACGTGGAGAGGAGAGCAGGGTCGGAGCAGACTCTCAGAGCAAAGCTAGGCTGCCAATAATGTTCATGCACCAGCTGCCTATTTTAGGCAAAGAAACAACAAAGTAAATGTTCAGTGTATTTTAGATAAATGTTCTTTAGAGTCTTTAAAACTAAAAGTGACAGTAGTGTTTGAAGAAATTTCTCCTCATTTTGTTTGTCACACCTGAAGCTGGTTGATGGTAGCTGGGTGAAAGTTTCCTTTCTTGCTTTTGTACTTTGTGAAAAGCTCAAATGCAGAAGAATGAGTAAAAACAGAAAATTACTGCCTTTTGCCCTCACCCTTCCATGGAACCCAAGTGGGAGGAGGAGACAGGAAATTAGGTTTGGATTCACATTTTTCATTTTTGTTCATTCATTTTGTTCACTGCAAGAGATGTAAAGATTTACAAAGCACAGCATTGCTCCTAAGTTTCTAGTTGCTAATTAATTGTGACTACAGTGTTCTGATTTGAGGTTATTTGAAGACAAATGAATAAAACCAAGAAGGAAGACTTGAAAAAGGTGACTGAAGGGACATGTTTGGAGATGTTTAGGTGTTCTGTGAAAAATAATCTAAATTTGGAAGGTGGAATGAGACAGATGCTTGAAATACTCTGTAGTAAACCACAAGATTACACCTACTTCCTTCTTCTGGCCTTTGCAAAACAATGCGCAGAGGGGGATGGCAACTGTTACACAAATCCAAATAGAATGTGTTAGTTTGAAATGTGTATTCAGAGGATAGGTATGTAGTAGATCCATGGCACATTTTCTTCTATTATTTTATAAATGCTTATTTATATAAAAATATATAGTGTATATATAAAAATTATATAATGTGTATATGTTAATGGATTATGATCTTAGCAAAATGGAGACAGGTGAACATGTTTCAGTACTCATGCTTAAATCCCCTGATACTATCTGAAGGGATCTGCATATGGATTTAACAGCAAACTTTTCATCCATCATATAATACTTATTTTATAGTGCTTACTTTTCTCCGGGAGAATTTTTCAAACCTCTTCAGTACCAAAGTGATGAACTTGCCAGTTGTCATGTAGAAACAAATTATATGAAAATTTTTAAAAATCATTAAAAACTACGTTCTAAAATTGCTTACTGATCTTCATAAGTTACATTCTAAATACTGTTCCTGGTCAACACTTACAACCGAGACTTAATAGTTTGTTAAATATTCATTTGTTAATTGTCTTGAATACTTGTGAGTAAATTTGAGGATGTAAGTTTTCGTGTCACTTAAAGAAATATCTCCATTTTGTGATCATTTTTAAGTGTTGTTGCTGGTTTTGAACTTCAAGTAATTCACTCTCTTTCATTTGGTAAAGCCTTGCAGTGAGAGAATTTCTTTGTCTGGATGATCCTCCGGGTCCTTTTGACAGTCTAGAAGAGAGCAGGGTAAGTGCTAAGTAATAGGATAGAAACAGAATGCAAAAGGCAGGTGTTGTTAGAATATTGTAAGATCTGTGTAATTATATGGAACTTCTGTTTCTGTTCTTGCATTCTTTCACAAAAATCACAAAAGGCTGTGTTTCTCAAATGGGTGTAGTCTGATAATTGGTGCACACTGATTGTCTTTGACTGCTGTACTTTATCCCTGTCCCAAAATATTTCTTCTTTTTTGACTTTTATGAGCCATGGATGAAGTTTGTTTTGTAAAGCAACTACTTACATGAGGCACCTACTGAATATAAGGAGAGAGTTTATAAGTTTACATTCAGCACATTGTTACAATGCTTGTATCTTAGACTTCAGGTCTTACAGAGAAATGTTTCTTGCTATAGAATCATGGAATGGTTTGGGTTGGAAGGAACCTTAAAGATCACCTACTTCCAACTACCCTGTCATGGGAAGGGATGCCTTCTCATGTAATGAATGCAGTTAAATGATTAATTCTAACCACCAAAAATAGTGTTCTTGCAGAAAACTAAGTAGTGTCAAGTGGTGTTGTAAACCAGCAGCCTTTCAACATCGATATGAGCACACTGGACAAATAATGCTGTGTGCTGCAGCCTATTTTATTACAAGTAAGTTTTACTGACATGCAGACAGTCAAGATTGTCTAGAGCATATGATCTTAGTTTTCTTGCTTTATTGAATAACAATGTTCTAGAATTGTACATACCTTGTTAGTCTTGCAGAAATTATGAATGTTAAGTGATGCTCGTTCAACTAAATTTATACTTGCCAGCTTGTTTTGCATTTATGTAGGAGTGCCTTGGCTCTTGTTACATTACCATGTGCATGTGTAAGATTTGGTATGGTTTTTGTGCCACAAGCTGATAATCTATTTCTGTACAATCCCTTTTCATCACTGATATTTAAGCTGATGAAATTTTTTTTAATTGTTGTAATTATTTATTCAGCTAATTAAAAAACTTTAAGTGCCTTCATCATTGAAATTTCAGTCATGCATGCTGTTGGGAAATCTCTGTTATTCTTCCACTGGAATTTATTCAAACCATTAAAACAGCTGTGCTGTTGCAGTTTTAGCTGTTACCCATTTCTGTAAAGTTGTTGAGGCAGCTGTCATAAAATTCTCCAAGAGATACCACACCTCATTTATAGAGTGACTGAGATTGAAAGGGACTTCTTGAGATCATGACCTGGCTCAAGTAAGGTCAGCTACTGCAGGTTGCCCAGATCCATGTCCAGTCAGGTTTTTAATGTTCTACAGAGGAGACTTCACAGCCTCTCTGTCCAGCCTGCTTCAGTGGCTGATCACCAGCACTGTAAAAAGGTGCAACCTCTCAGGTCCTGTAGACATTACTATGTCCAATTTGTTTAATTGCTCCCTGATTTGGTCTTCCCCCACTGCAGGTGAGTTTGTCCTGACCTTCCTTCTGGTTGCAGGGAAGGAATTACTCTTGGTAATGATTGGTCTTTCCAATCAAGTCCATGGTTTCCCATCTTTCTTTTGTTGATGATGTACTTGTAGAATCCTTTGTTTCCTTTCACAATGCCTTGCCAGATTCAGCTCCAAGTTGTCCTTCACTTTCATAATCCTATCCTTCTAAGATGGGACAGCAACCTTACATTGCTCCTTACACCTCTCCATGCTTTCAACCCTAGTAGAATTGCTTTTTATGGCTGAGCTCAGGAGATCCTTGCTTATCCACACAGGCCACCTGCAACCTTTGCCTGACTGTCTACCTGCTGAGCTGTACTTACTGACCCTGCAGGTGGTGATCCTTAAATATCAACTAGCTCTCCTGGACTGCTCTTGGCTCCAAGGTGTTTTCCCGTGGATTCTTTCTTCCAAGCAGATTTCTGCAGAGATTTGAAGCCTGCTCAACCTGAAATCCATGGTTGTGGTCATGCTTTTTGTCTTGCTTCGTGACTGTTAGGAGCCTAAGCTCCTGTATCCTATATCCATCCCTATATCCAACCTGTTTATTGCTTTATTTTTCTTTCCCTGAACTGCCTTATACAGGAAAAGCACCAAGGTTCATGTACTTACTCTTTGAGTTCATTTTTAAAGATATCTCATAACTTCTGTTTTGCCTTTCTATTACCATCCAAAGCATTGCAGAAAAAATCTTTTGTTTTCCTTATAATGGAAAATATACATATCTTCTGTTTGGTTTATGTCTATTCCGTTATTCGAAGGACTTGCCAAAACACGTTTATCTTTTTGGGGGAGAGATACAGGTACCCATTCCATTAGAAACTGATTAGGCCTAGAAATCTAATCACAGAAAAGTAGGCAAAATATTCACTAAATCTTTTTTTTTCTCATATCCTTGGTAGTTATTCCCACAGATCTTTTCCCAGCCATCTCTGTTTCATGATCTGAAGAAAGAAGCAAAGCTGTCTCCCAGCTGTCCTTTCAGAGTTACAGGGAAAATTAGTCCAGCCTGGGTATTAAAACTGTTCCAGACTCCAGGTGACCAGCTGTCTAAAGAACAAGACAGCTCATCACACACTGTTCCCTTTCTCAGCTTTGGTTCACTTTTCTGCTGTTACATCCTTCAGAATATATTGATGTTTTCTTACTCAGTTGCAAACAGTGTCTGTGTTTGCTTGGGCAGCTCATACCCAGATTGCAGAAAGAGATGGGTTTTTCCAAAAGGCTGTATTCACTTCTCGTATAGAACAATGAAACTGTTTTCAACACCTGTGCAATATTTTTATCTGTTTTGTGTATAGGGAAATTTCCATGTGCATGCATCTAAAAGTTGAAATAATAAACTTAATTATGTTCTTAAGGATATAATGCCCAATTTTCAGTTAGGGTATCTGCAACCTTGAATATTTTTACAAAGAGCAGAACAATTTACTTAATTGGCTTGGCTGCTTAACCAGAGTGATAGCTAATGCAATCAGTACAAATGCTGTGTCAAGAATGAGTTGCATGACACATGCTCTTGGCTCTTAGTAGACATGAATAAAGCTATGACTTAACTCATGACTGGTCTTCACGTGCCTGTCAACAAAGATAAATTTGCTCTCTGAGTCAATAAAATAAATCAAAATTCCATGGAAAAAATAGGGTTATTGAATTGAAAATTCCTCATTTGTTTGTATTGTATAATTATAGGAAAACTTAACATTTTAAAGATCATGAGTGCTTCAGTTAAAGTAAAGGATAGTATATTCTTCATGTTTGTAGCCTGTTTTAAAACTTCAAGAAAAACAGTGTCTTAACAGCATTGTTCTTAACTGAGCTCGTATAAAATGTTTATATTCAGTGGACTCTGAATTAGTGATCAGTTGCAGGTAATATTAAGCCAAGAAAGCCTCCCACATGGGGCTCTTATTTATAGAGAACATGTAAATTATTAAATCAGAATTGAACATTACTATTGGAAGACATGTGCTTTCCAGTAATAGAGGAGGAGGCTCTGTGCCAACACTTCTGTCACTTCCTGCATTCAGTGGATGTTGCATTAGACACGGGCTGTTCATATTAGGTTTTGTGATTCCTCACTGACACATCCATCAGGGTCTGTGACACACACATGTCATGCTCAGCAGAGGAGCACTGCATATTTTTCATGGCTGAGTAGTTAGTGCTCACAGCATCCTATTAAACTTTTTCAAAATACTTTTGTCTTCTGATTGTCATTATTTCATATTTGTAGGTGTTTGGTACAGAACTGTACAGCTTTGTCTTTCTTCTGGGTAAGGAAAGAATGTATATTTAATCCAAACATTCCTCACATCGTGGGAATATATAGATACTTTGAAACTGGCTTTCAAGTGAGGTGGAAACAAAACTTCTGAGGAGAAAAGGGAGTAGAGTGTTCAGTTTATGTTCCATGTAGGCAAAAAGGTTCAAAATCAGGAACTACTCGTCTAGTATCTCTCTTGTTGTGAGACAAACAAAAGATGCAGTTGAAGTATTTGCATTGCAGTCTAGCATAATCAATTCATCATTCAAAGCAAAGCAACATTGTTAAGATAAGAATTTTGTTTTAAATTTACATAGCTTGTTATAGTAATCAATCTGAAGACAAGCAGCTATAACACTGTTACAGGTTGATATTTCTAAGAGAGAAGTCAATAAAGACAGTCCACTAGAGTTAAATTGAAGATGCTCCTAAATTTGTCTTCTAGGCTTTCTGTGAAACTCTGGAGGAAACAAATTATCGCCTACAAAAAGAACTGCTTGAAAAACAGAGGGAGGTGGAATCACTGAAGAAATTATTAACTGAAAAGCAACTTCATATCGATGCTGTTGAAAGAAGAATAAGGTATGTAGAAACTTCAAGGGTTTGAGGAGGTTAACTCCATGAAAGCATTTTCTCTATTTAGTCACAAGCATCAGCTTTAGCTGTGTCTTGGAAACCATTTTACCTACATAACCACATACAAAGCAATATTTTCAGTAAGCTCTTTCTCATATGCTGGTTAAAAGCCATTTAGTACAAATTACTGAGAAACTTATCCTGTCTTTTCCCTCTAAAGTAACTGTGATTGTTTCCTAATCCTTCAAGTCTTGTAAAGATAGAGCAAGATTCTGTTCTGCTTTTGAAATGTTGAAAATGTGAAATGCCCTGCTAGAGATGAGTGGGAAAATTGCTTTGAGTTATAAAATTCTGTCTGTACTCAAAGCTTTGACAGAGCATAGTGATCAAGCAGTTACATATCTGTAATAATTTGCTTAAGTTTGTTCTGAATAGCTTGGAATGAGATGCTGCAGTTACCATTTAAATAGCAGGAGATTGTCTACTTAAACCCAAGGGAAAATGGTACCTATCTCTAAAATTCTGTAGCAGGAGCTGAGGAATCGAATTGTGCTGTCCAGTGTCCCGTTAGAGCTGCTGAGTCAGTATTGCAGCATTTCCTTAGCAAAAGAATGACTTCTATGGTCCCATTAAAACTTCATTGAATCATAGAATTATTTAGGAACCATAAAGATCATCCAGTTTCTGCTAGACCAGGTAGCTCAAGGCCCCATCCAACCTGGCCTTGAACACTTACAGGGATGGAGCATTCACTTCTCTGGGCAACCTGTTCCAGTGCCTCCCACCCTCACAGTAAAGAATCTCTTCCTAATGTGAGATCAGATGAGAAAACATCCTCTCTGTGTGTGTGTCAGACCAGGGACAGTGAAGAAATTAAAAACAAAAAAGACAATTTAAAATAAATTTTATTTTAATACTGAATGGGTTGTTGAGTCCAGCACATCCAGGTTGACTAACAAATCACACCTTAAAATGTTCTAGTGAACTACCTTTGGAAAAAGCTTTAAATGGAATTATTGTGGCTGATCGAAAATTCTGATCAGAATACCATATTCAGTTTGTTGGTTACTCCTGAAGGCAAGTAATTACATTTGGAAGATGCTTCCCTTGTTTGATGGGAAAGTTATGACATGCTGCTGGCTTAAATAGTGAAATAGTCAGGAAAAGCTAAATAACTTACATTTGGGTAAAGCATCACGATAGGAAATTCTGTGTGACTGAAAATAAAAAGGTGTGAATAGGAAAAACGACTTGATATTTTAGTGTTTTCCCTGAAGATAGATAATGTTTTTTAAATACTCAAACACACTGCTAGTTTCCCAGACATATAAAATTAGTGAAATTCAGCCACATAGTCTGAAGTCTTGTTGAAAAATAACTTTGGTGACTTTTAGCTGTAAAAATTACCAAATAAACTTGTGATCTTGTTCAGCTTGTCTGATGGGAAATGAATCCAAAAGAAATGCATCTGTCTTTGGCCTTGTTGAAGTAGAATTTTTATTTGATGGCCCAACAAGAATTAAGCATCTTATGCCTACACACTCTAAGGGCCAGGTACCTACAGTCGATGTGAGGTAGAGGGGGACAGTTGGGCAAGTCCTGAGACTTGCAGGATTACTATTATTATTATTTTTATTATTATTTTGCTGGATTTAGCTCAAACATAGGCCCGTAGTCATGTTACAAGCAAGCTGCTAAGGCTTTACATAAAATACATGCATTGAAATAAAATAATAGCAACGGTAGTTAGATCAATTTTAAAAGGGAAATAAATATATTAGTATCACTTTAAACTCAAAATGGATCACAAAGCTTTGTTTCCAGTTCAAGTCACAGCTTTCAATGCTAAATTGATGTCTGTTTTCCACATAGAGAAATGGTTTGGAAAAAAGAGGTTTTTTGGTCAATATGCATGACCATATTCCCACTTGTAGCCAAGCTATCTTAACCATTATCCTGTGTTGCCATTAAGAAAAATACTGCCTTTATCACTAATGGAAAAATGTATTGATTTGAAACTTAGTGTGTGGTTTTGTAAAGTTACAGTGAGAAATTTGAGAAACTATTGAAGAAATCTTTGCCATCCTCCTGTCTTCCTTCTGACTATATTTTAGTTACAATCCTTCTGCTGTTTAGGCAACGTGTGTGGCTTAGTCTGAATGTAATTTTTTGCCCTAAGTCATACACACTCCTCTGGGACTTGAATTTTGTGAAGCTACTAAATTGTCATGCAACCAGAGAAAGATAAAATAGCCTGGGCTGGAAGGGACCTGAAAGATCATCTATCTCCAAACCCCCTGCCATAAACAAGGACACCTTCCACTGGACCAGGTTGCTCAGAGCCCCATCCAGCCTGGCCTTGAGTACTTCCAGGGATGGGGCATCCACAACTTCTCTGAGCAAGCTGTTCCAGTGCCTCAGCACTGTCACAATAAAGATTTTTTTCCCTAATATCCAATCTAAACCTACCCTCTTTCAGTTTGAAGCCATTTTCCCTTGGGGAAACAATCCTGCTACTACATGCTCTTGTAAAAAGTCTCTCTGCATCTTTCTTTTAGATTCCCTTCAGGTACTGAAAGGCTGAAATTAGGTCACCCCAAAGCCTTCTCTTTTCCAGTCTGAACAATCCCAATTCTCTGAGTCTTTCCTCATAGGAAACATGCTCCAATCCCTCTAATCATCTTGTGGCCCAGAGATTCAGAGGACTGAATTTAGTTTAGGAATAAGCAGCTGGAGCAAATAAACTGTTTAAATAGCTATCCAGTGCAAGCCCTGCCATCTCTGTACCAATAAAAGAAATGGGGCATGCAGAAGTGAGATTGAAAGGTTACTTTCAATCTTTTGGCAGAAACTGCTAAGGTTAAAATGAAACAGTTCTTCAGTGACGAATGTTTGCTGTATGGATTGGTGGTACTCTGTTCTTATCTGTTGTAGGGATTTATCTTTAGGAAAAATGACTCGTCAGATGTCAGGAGAAGAAAGTGAGTGCAGTGGTGAGGTGGAGTCTTCTGCAGTAGAAGCAGACCAGGGTACCCTGGGTGAGGACAGCTGGTAAATACTATTATTTTACTTGTATTTTAGTTATTCTTAAAGTATGTTTTTTGAAGTGCTTGGTCATGCATTGATTCTGCACAGCTGAGAAATTCAGCATTTTACTGCACCTCTCTGCTGCATAAAGGTCCTCAGGATAGATCATTTTAGATCTGGAATTAGCGATAAGTTAAAAGAGCTTTGTCAATGTTTTGTGTATTGTCTGCATAAAATGGCTGTAGAAAATTATACCAGTTTCCACTTATTGATCTGTCTTTGCAGCTCAGACAAAGAGAACCATGAGCCATGCTGGAGTGGCTCCCTGGCTGGAAGTTCTGTCCCAGAAATTGAAGTTGCTGAAGTAGCCTATACCGCGGATGAAGAGTAGCTGAGCTGCAGCAGCTGTGGCCTGGGAAAGGTTCATGTTAAGGCTGTGTCTGTGGGTAGGATCATAGAGTAGCTGTGAGAAATTTACAGCAAAGAGCAAGAATGCACATATTGAATGTTTACATAAATCCTAACAAATTTTTAATGTAAGAAATATACCCAGTGCTGCTTTGATTTCAGTTTTTATCTAGCCCTTACATATTTAATATATTGAAGTCTAATAAGGGCTAAAATCAGCTAAAGTTTAGATAGTGTACATACACAATTTGGCTGACTTTGCTAGCAGAATCACAAGAGTTTCACATTAAATCATGGAACACATCTAACTCATATGTCATATACTGCCACTGTTGTGACACATTTGATGTGTTCATCTGTATGGTATTTGTGTTTTCTTATAGCCATAAAATAATGCTTGCTGAAGTAAAAATGGACTTGTTTGTGTTTAGGAATGGAGAATGCGTTGGTTTTAAATTCTAAGGTTGAAGAAAGTTTCTCTGGAAATTTTATGCAATGCAATAGGAAAACTTCCAGTACCAAGAGAAAAGTAGTTACAAAACTGGATCACAGTTGGACATTGTAAAATGGTCATTTTTGCTCAAAGAACTGATCTGAGACCCCCAAAACACTGTGTTTTTTCATCCCAAGACAGCATGCAGTAATACTTTTTGTTCAGTAATGCTGCTTTGAAAATCTGGGATACCTTTGTTATATACCCACGTAACAACTGAATCTGTAAGTTTTGCCTTTTACTCAAAACACTACCTCTTACCACCTTGCTAATGCATTCATGTTTGTTTAAAAATATTCCGCATTCTATGGAGGTTATTGAAAGACTTGTAAAGAAGCCATATTTTTTCCTGCACAGTTCATAACTAGATTGAATCTGGTTGCTGTGTATTTTTGTTTCAATATATTGTACACATGGGGATGTTGGTACCTATGTTGTATAACCTATTTTTCAAAATGTATTAAGACAGGAGATGCACTTTATAATTAAGACTCCATTGTGCCAAGTTCAGTTGGCTAATTGGTTGAGAAATGGGAGTTGCAGGGCGAGGATTATGTAGTGCCTTTTTGTATTTTACTTGTTCATTACTGCAGAATTTTGTTACAGTGCTCTGGGTCAGTTCTGTGGGATCTTTGATACAGCATTTTTCTGTTTTTCACTTACTGAAAGTGCCTTGTTTTATTATGCTTTTCCAATAGGAAGAATGCTGTTCTGTTTTTTTTGGTTTTTTTTTTGCCCTATACCACCCACATTGTTGTTTAATGTTGTCAATATGCAGTGTCTTTGTGCTGGAGTTTTCAAAGGGAGCTTTGTACTTCAAGCTATGCATACAATGACCTTTATGCAGAACTGTATAAACCTTCCTGGTGAAATAAAACTGGACAAAACACCTGTCTTCTTTTTTGCATTGTAGAAAAAACTAAACATTTACTGCCTTGTCTAGTATAAGGATAAAATACTGCTAGAATGAGACATTTCTTACCTCGGAGATTTCCTGCACTTACTCAGCCTTGGTCTGAGTCCTGTTTGTACCAAAAATTGTCTGCATGAAAATGAATGAGAATGCTGTGACACCAGAAACCTTATAGTACTTTTGTTGAAGGTGAAAGTAAAAAAGGAACTGATTTTTTTTTTAATATCCTTCATAAATCCTCACAGATGTTGAGTGAACTCAATAAAGTTTTGGCACATTATTGAAAGCGCATGAAATCTTGTGTCAGATGTCACTTATATATTTGAAAAGATCAAACTTTGTCTATTAAAATATTGTTAGGTTTATAACTATAATGATTTAAAAAATACTGAAAAGGTGCTTGGGTCCTACATGCCCAGGATTTCTAAAGTACAGCAAGTAAATCTGCAAATCTAGACACTAAAGAAAGCATTAATACAATTTACAGTTTAGTCATGAGAGAGCAAAGGAATTAAATCGTCAAGATGTAAAAGATACTTTGCTAACCCAAAGTATTAAGTGTGCTATGAATAGACATTTTTGTTTAGGGGGACCTTGTTTTAACGAAACTGAGCTGGAGAATGTAAATTTGTTCTGTGGCAGTGTGGTATCACTTCAGCTATGTTAGTGGTAAATGAATGGTTAACCTCCCTGAAGGACATGCAGAATTTGAGGTGGACAGCCCACTGTGGCTTTTGAACATCTTGATCAAGGTTTAGTGCAAGTCAATCCCATACTGAATTTTTTTCTGGTGCCCTTGAATCCATTCTGGCACTATTTTCCATGTGTTTCCTTCTTTTTTCACTCACTGCTGCAATTTTAGTACAGAAGAAGCCAAGTTTCCAATATTTCGCTTGTAAGAATTGACAGTGGAGTTCTTTGCCCTGCTGAAAGCATAGAGGAAAATTCAAACTGGAATTGTAGCAGAGTGAGCTAGTTACAAGAATAACAACCAGTAACATGTAGTTCTTTACTGGTGTAAGTGTCTTCATAGTTCAGCCACTGATTTACAACAGGGTTCCCCCCGTAGATTTCAATACATAGTGCATAGTTTAATCTTAGTGGGGGTTTGCTTTTCTGTAACACTACATCTTTTAATCCTGCAGGATTTTTTATCCTCCAAAGCAAATGCAGTCTGCCCACACCACTTCTCTGCTTTTGATTTGTGTACTGCTAAATCAGTAAAAATGCTGACTAGTACTGAATGAAGAATGACTCCCTACAAACTCCCCCTCCATACCTTTCCCACTGTGGTAACCATTAGTTTGGGTGTAGAACGCACACCCCAACATTAGCTGTGAGTACAGTAGTCCCAATTGAACCAGCTTAAGGAAGGGAGGAAATGAATTCAGCAAACAGCACCTGACAGTGGTAGGAGAGAGTAGCCTCCATGGTGCACTTTCCAGTGGGCTTTTGTGCTCTCCTCTTTGTGTTAAGCATCATTGTTTTCAGGGGAAGGGGTTGGGGTATTACAGTTGAGGTGAAAAGGGACCAGGAAGGCTCATGTTCTGGATGGTATGTCTGCCCCAGATGGCTTTTACTCTCTGCAGCTCATTAGAACACTAAGTAATCTGATTTTTTTTTTTCTGCAGTTTATATTCATTTTTTGAAATGTAGCTACAAAGGAGCAGCATTTATTTGACTAGAAAAAAATTGAGTAGGACTTCCTGTAGGAAATCTGATGTGGTTTGTTTGTGGAGGAGATTTTCCGATGCTAGCTCTGGCAGGCTCCAATACATGCTGGATTAGTGGTGTGGAATTCACAAAAGTTACATTCGGAAGTTGCTGCTACAATCAGGATTTTTTAGAAATGTCAGATAGCACAAATAAATAGACCAAGGTCACAAATTACCAAGAAAAGGAAGAATCCTATAGGAAACAGACTGGAATGCCAGGTCTTAAGGGTCTTTCTTCCTATCATTCCTTCCTATATTTCAATTAAGTCTTTGTGCAAGAGGTCAGAACATTCAGATTACTAGACACGCCCAACACTCCAAACTAGATACATATTTTTCCTATAAGACACAGAACTTGCTTAAGGGATGCTTGGGCGACTGAACTGTATCCTCACATCCATTAGTTTGTCTCAATCTAATAAGGAATCTTGGAACTGATACTGCAGCTGTCTCCAAAAGATGTCTCTTTTTAAGAGTTTGGCTTAGCAGTCAATGTGCTGACCAGTGGAGTTGGTTGTCCTACATTTTTATGATCTGCAACACATTGTTAATGCAAAGGATCTTAACCTCTTAGAGGAAAGATGAGAGAGAATGGAAAAGATCAAAGGGAAAGAGGGGATTGCCTTGTCCATAGTTTACACTTGGGCATTTTTCCCCTTTTAAGGTAAAAATTTGGTTTTTTGCTGACCAGAACTGCTTCTCCACTAAGTGTTAGTTTCTGTGTTGTCAGTGGTTTAGGTGCTGTGTTAATTGTAACTCTTTCAGGTACACCTCCCACAGCACTGGTGTTTCTTTGCCAGCCTCACTGTGCTGACATTTTATCCCAGTCTTGTTTCAGAGGACAACCTTTTGTGTTCAGTCCTTTTCAGGTTGGGCATTGCAGAGAAAACACTGAGCCCAGGGCTTTTGTTCAGTCTTTTTGATCTGCTAAGATTTTATTTTACCTTTTGTTTCTGATGCAACTATGCAGATTCAGGAGAGTGGAAAAATAGGGAAAATGCTGAACATTTAGCATAAACATCCTTTATGCTAAACAATAAAAGATTAATGTATCTATAGATCTCCTTATTTTGTAATAGGTACAAATTACAAACACGTCATCCTCAGAGTAATAGTGACTGTTTGTCAGTTTACAGATTATTTTTCCAGCTGGACAGCTTGAGTGTAATACTGGAATACAAAACGTTTCTCTTGAAATTCCTCCTCGGGTTGATGTGTTCAGAACCATTCTGATGGTTGTTCTAGAGTCAGGAAAATGCTGTCATGAGACATATCTAAGCATAACCCTGATTGACATACAAAGCATCTTTTTTCGTATTTAAAAGCCCCAAACTGCAGGTGTTTTCCAGCATCATGGAAACAAAGTGATCCTCGGATTGAAGAATCCTGTTTAACAAGGGTCAGGCAGAGTTACACTGATGCTGCCCAGAGCACAGGATGTGCACAAGCAGGATGTTTCCAAGACAAGCATTTTTCACTGTTATGTAACAGGAAGGCTGAAGGAGCTCTGTAATTGGCTGAGTTCTCAAATGTAATTCTGCTTAGCTGGATAAATCAGAAAGCCTGATGTGTAGGCTGTTCTTAAGAGAATGACAACATTTTACATTAAGTCTTTCTGCAACAGAACAGCACCTTACACAAATTAAAATTCAGGAAAGCTAGTGATGTTCTAACTCAACTAGCAAAGCTTTTCTTTGTCCTTTTATACTTTAACCTCCACCTGACATTGAGAAAAAATGGTCTTCAGTGCGTTTCTCCTGTGTATAACCCACATCCTAACAGTTTTCCTGCCCCTGTTTGTATCACTTGTGCCTTTTCTGTCTCATTAAGGATATCAGAGCATCCAGCCCAGGCTGGAATTGTGGTATGGCTTGCAAATATCACAAACTGCAAAGCAGGACAGGATGGCTCTGGAGAAAGAGGAGGCATGGACATGGGAGTGCTGAACTTGGAGTAATAATTTCAGTCCTCAGAAGTCACTACTAGCCAGAGCTGAACCCTTCAGCTTTGGGAGACAGGGACATGCATCACCTCTCAGAGATCACTCCCCACAGTCCAGAAACCCTCAGCATGGCTCTTCCTTCTAGCAGAGGCTGATTAAAGCACTGGTCTAATAAATGGGATTCTGGGATCAACTCTCAGCAGTGGTCAAGTCTCATCTATTTTAAGGGAAATTAAAAGGAAGTTACTACACCTTAACCCTTTGCTAAGACTTCAAAAGCAGTGCTCCAACGTATGTTTTCCTGGTTTTCAGCACAATCTTCAGAGACACCCTTCCTCTTTATAGCCCTCTTAAGCTCTTCATGGAGACCCTAAAGGCTTGCTGATTCATTCTCAGCACTTCTTTTACTTGAGGATCACCAGAGTGCTCACCAAACAAAGGCTGTCCCCACTTCGTATCTGAGAGGTGGGTGTTGTATTTCCCTCTACTGTGCAAACAAGGAACCTGAGAAAAAAAGCAATTACATGATTCACCCTAATTGCACAGTAAGTCAGTTGGTGCAGTCCTAGGGTATTGCTGATCCCCTTGACTTGTCAGCAGGTTAAAATTAGGTTATTTGCTGATCCAGTGAGACTTCTGCCTGTACAATACAGGACAAATATTCTTGGTCTTGGGATAGCTCAACTGGATTTCAAGTAGGTTTAAATACCCTTGCTTATAAAATATTCACTGCATCTAGATTTATAATATCCCTTTCTTCTACCAGTTCAAATTGAACACACTAGGATGCTTGCATGTGGTGGAGAAGCAGGCCTCTGTTTCTCAGTCCCATTAACACTTTTCATCAAGAAAAAACCACAGGTGCCACAGCTGTTTTATGGAAATGTTGAGGATGGCTATGGAATGCTGCTTGGTTGTTGGTTTGGCAGTTAATGTGGGTTTGTCAAGCACTGTTCATCTGGCAAGCACCTACTGGAAGAAGGTTGCACACTGACTTTTGAAGATCTCATTATTGCTTTGCATTGTCTGAAAAATAGATAGATAGATAGATAGATAGATAGATAGATAGATGAGTGAGCTTAAGAAACAGCTGCAACATGTGGCAAAACTACAGGATCTCTCCTCCCAGATTTTCTGTGGCTCTTTTCTATGCATTTCTGGTAACCAGGGGTGGATTGTTTGTGATGTGATGGAGTCTCCATTTCCCCCTCATTCTGCAGGATAAATACACCTGTTACAGAGACAAGCAGAGGCAATAGGCAAGAGCTCTACCCTATGATGGCAACTGTTTTAAAAGTCTTGCCCTGAGAAGTTTATTTTTTGGGTGTGGATGTGCAGTATGAATTTAGAAATCCTGCAGCACAGCTTGTAAGATAATTGTAAACCTAAGAAAAACATCAGGAGTTTCCTCTTAGATTTTAATTTAGTAAGGGGATAATAACTTACATTGGAAAAGAACAGATGATAAAAGTGTCTCACTCTGTAGTAATCTTTTGCAAAGAAATTACTAAGATTCAGTGAGATGTTTGTGTGCCTACAGAGACATTGCTTCTGCTTAGGTGTACAAAAGCAGCCTTAAAATGTGTTTCCTGTAGAAATAACTGCAGAGAACACCAGTCAGATCTTTTGTTCCTAACTAAACAGGCAATTAAAAATAATTGAAGAATGCAGCAAAATTAATGTGCAAAGTAATGTATGATAAAAGAGCATTAAACAATCAAAAATTCAGCTCAACTTTGCTGTGAGTTAACATGAGAAACAGAACACATGCAAGTTATTACTTTTATCTATTTTTGCTGTCAGCATGCTGCAGTTCACTACTGGCATCCTCTGTGAGACAAGTTTCACATCTGAGTCTAGAAAACCATGGAAAGACTAACATCTTTCACTTTTTCAAATAATGTGAGTTACACAAGACTCATGATTATCCAAAGGCCACAGGACATGATCTCTTCTCTCAACAAAGAGGCTTCTATGTTCTGCTCTGGTGAAGCAGCTGTTAACTCAGATTTCAGTTTATTCAAACACAATTTGTGCTCTAGACAGATTCTCAGGCTACATAAATTAGTGTCTCAACTTGTTAACATTTTTCCCCATCATTTTTTCTCTCCTATTGTCTTCTTTATAAAATTAAATCCTTTGTGTTCAACCACAAGTCTGCTACAATACAGATAAGATCTGTTCTCAGGTTAGTGCTGTTACAAACCTTTTCCAGAACAACTTGGTTCACAAAGGGGGATTTTTTTTTCCCTAGCTCAGTAAACTGAATTGACTAAAATATTTTGCCAACAGCTTGCAAAGCATTGGGAGCTGAAGGTTTTAACTTGAAAAGTGCAAGGTGCTATCTCCAATTTATGTGTATCTATGAACTTCTGAAACTGCTTTATAGCTGTAAGAAGGTGTCAGTTCAGATGGAATTTCCTGTGCGAAATAAACCCTCTCCTTGGTAAAGTTACCTTTTAAGATCCAAATCCTCAATAAATTGATTATTTTACACATGAACATCAACAGCCTCAAAACTAGCAGCTGCAATATCTCCCTACAGGCATGTCCCACATGCTCCCACCTCACCCAAAGTAGCACTGACATTACCTCACAGTGATCAGCGTGCTCTGAGCCCTCACAGGGTCTGAGAAAGACTTCACTGAGACATGCCTCTTGCAATTCAGTGTCCTCAGTGTGCTCTAATGACATCCAGTTTGCAGCTGGTCACTGCAAGGCACAAATCACTGAACTGGTATTAAACTTTTTGAAAATGGGTATTTTTGACATATTTAAAGCTTTGAGGTTGGTCTTAGCTCTTTGCCCTGGCCTGAGTGTGTAGAGAGAGGGCTGGTAAACTGCTGAATGACAATCTGCTTCTGAGCTCCTGCCTCAGTCCAGAGCAGGGAACAAAGCTGGGTGCCAAGGTGGCCATAGACAGGGGAAGGGAAGAAAAAAGACAGAAGCCAGAGAAGCAGCCGAGAAGGGGAGTTAGTATTTAACAGAGCATTTTAGCTCTGAACAAGTGGGGATTTGTGGGAGGAGTGGGAAGAGTGGGAGGGTTTCACCCCTGGTTTTTGAGCAGCACTTCCAGGCAGGCCTTTACCTCCAGCATGAGCAGTAAAACTGAAATCAGGTCCTATGAGAAAACTACACCCTTTCAAGCCTGCTGGAATTTCTTGCTGTATGCTGAACCCAGAGCTCCTCCTGGAGGTCTGCAGAGTGCCTGCCCTGCCACTGATGGAGCTCACCACTGCTGCTGGGCAGCAAACACCAGGCACTCCAATACCCCATACACACACAGGGTGCAGACAACAGGTAGGTGTAGGGTAATACAACAACCCTACACATGCCTATACAGCTGCAGTCCCAGCTGAGTTTAGTTTTTTCAGCAGGTGCTTTAGTCAGCTGAGTACAAAAGTAAAGCTAAGATATCTGTATATATTTATAAACTAAATGGATCTGAATACTTACTTTACTCCTAAAGTTCAGGTTTAGTTTTTTGAGGAAAGGGTGCTAAACTCAGGGTAGGGTTGGGGTGCCCATGTAAATCCTGTTTGAACCCACAGAACACTCCTTGCTCTGTAAGACTTACATGGTAAAAGCTGATGTCACAGCAATGGGAATGGGAGGTATTGACACTTACCACCTCCATGGGAGCAGACCACCAGCTCAGACAATTGGCCTAGCACCTATTTGATTAAATTTAGCTGAAATTACAGATCCTCAACTTGCCTTTCAATCCTTCGAGAACTGGATGCTTGCCCTTGGAGAAGCCAGCTGAGGGGAATCTACACTGCTGCCCTAAAAACAGCCTGCGTAACAGTGGCTGCTGAGACAGCCCAGGCTGTAAGGGGCTGGGTGAGTGTCAAGCCCAAACTCTCCAAGATGGCATTTGCCCAAAGTTTGTCCTGGTAAAGAGGAATTTGACAATCAACTGTAGTAAATAACAACCAGGGAATTATCAGAAGACTTCTAGTTGCAGTCAGACAGCATGCATACAAGCAAAATCTGAAAACACAAGTGTAGTGTGCAGGAGAGGAGGGGAGCAGGGCAGCAGAGGGCCTGTGTGACCCTGCCAGACATAGTCATCTTAGGTGTTCAAGGTTGTTCAGATATTTCTAGGCACATATTAGCATTTCTTAACTATATTATCTTGTTTTATCTGCAGATATTGATCCTAAGTTCAGTGGTGGCCAGGTAATTACATGTTGATAACAAACCAAACCATTTAAACTATGATCAAAGTCACGTAAATCAGCTATACTTTCCCTACAATATACACCTGACTCAACAGTGCTATGAAAGTAGACTTTCACACTGCATAGTCTCTGCAGTGGGGACAGATATGAGAAAATATGACAGCTACCTGAGATTATTAAGATGTGCTGCTAAATAATTTCTGAGACTAGAGTTTTCTCCTTATATTTCTAAAAAAAAAGACATAAATAATATAAGCTCTACATCATGAAAGATGGTGAGATATTCTAAATATTCCCCCTGCACTGCATTTATCCTGTTCTTCCACCCCCCACAGGTGTAGACAGAGACAGCAGTGCTACTGTACCACAGCAGCTCCTTAGCACAGAGGAAAAGAGAAGCTGCCCAAGTAATTAAAACTTTCTCATACCAGATAATGAATGTTGGTCCTAAATCACTGCTCCAGAATGTCATATATCCATGTAAATATCTGTGTGTGTACATAAAAGGTGAGGCACTATACATACACAGACTTCAGAGAGATTCTAATAAGATTAATGAAAAAATACCTTTTGTATTTGTCTCACTTCATCCTAGCCTATCATATGATTTTCTTTTTCATTTTTAAGAGACCTGATCATTCTTTACTTCAAGTAAGGCCTGGAAAGTGAAAACCATGTATTACTGAAACAATGATGAGATCTTTGGGTCAGAGGGGAAGAAAGGGAGGTATTCTGGATTTTTAAATTAAAATAATTTCTTGCAACACAATGGTAAAGCATGAAGGAATGCAGCCCAAACACCACAGCTTACACTGGGGTGGGGTTTTCACTGGCTGTTTTTTAAATCAAATCAACTTCAAAGAATTCTTGAATTCTGACTGGCTGCTGAAAGATTAATACCTCAAAAATATTTCAAAATATTCTCACATCCTTTAAAAGAGCACTATATCCTAATGACAGTGTAAGAAGGGCACTTACAATTCTGCCTGATAGGAAAAGAAATTTAATAAAATCATGTAACAAAAACATGACACCAAAATATTTATTTACATGTATATATATATATATATATATGAGTTGGTTACTTTTTTATTAATATATTTTCCCCTTTTTAAAGTTATCCAGGTTAAAAATGTCTAAGCCTGTTAGGAGAAAAAAACAATCTCAGAATAAATAAGCAACAAGAAAGGAAGTCAGTTATAGTACACCATCTGCTGCCACAGTCCTCCGGTAAAATATGTTCCAGTCAATAGGGTACATTTACAATAACACATTGACACTATTCACTCTCAACTGCTTGCATACTAAACAAATAACATCTTGGCATGAAGAGAGGCATATGTTCAAAAAAGAGCCATTTGTCCCACTGTTATCTGAATTTACAGAGGAAAGAGCCACTCCCTCAGCTGAATTAAATCCCTACAACCCCTCTGCTCTTGAAGAAAACTGGTGTCCCAAAACAATATGGCAACAAACACTCCAGTTATGGAGGTCCATGGTGTATTTTGGTTTCTGTACATCATTACAGTGTTTCTGAGTACAATTTCACCCTCACGCGCTGGCCTGTGAACTGGTACATGAGTCTGTCTTTCAGGATCACCAGCCACTATCCATTAGCTTTCAGAGCAGCTCACCTGAATTTCCAGTTTCATTTCTTCACCTTTCAAAAATGTCGTTTTTAAAGTGCTTGGTCTGAGATTAATAAACTGAATGCACCTAAAGCTTCTTCATGATTAACACTTGGTCAAAACATTGCTGGAGATCAGCAGCCAAATGCTGGTTTGCAAAGGAGAAGATCTCTACAGGATTTGTCTCCATTGAGGGCTGTTCACATGGAAAGTTATTCAAAAAGCAGACTGAAAGTCACTTTAGTTTCAAAATGGAAGCTTAGAGACCTATTAGGTTGTAGAGCACTTCAAAAATGCCAAGTGCTACATAGGAGCCAAGCATGGTTAAACTACTAATTCAACCAAGAACAGAGGCTGGAAAACAGCTTCTCCAAACTCACTATGGGACCATGTTGGCATGGCCTCATATTTAGAAATACCAGAAGTGTGCATAAGCACACTGACAGCCTTGCACAGTCACACACCCAGTGTGTGCTAATATGTTCTGTACTCAGTTCAGAGACCTGCATAAACTGCACACCTTGAACACAGGATTCCAGCCAGAAGTCTTAGCAAATGGATTTGAAATAACTTAGAATATTTGCTATTTTACTAAATATTCCTGCTTTCAGCTAGCATATAATGCTGAATTTCAGCAAGCATTAAAACCAAGTAACATTCTGTTAGAATATACTCCTTGAGAGTTCAAAATGTATTTTTAAACTGAAGGCAGTTCTGTCTTTCTTCTTTTTTTTCTGTTTTATTTTGTACTTAAAGCAAAAATTAAATAATTCCAAACCTTCTCTGCTCTCAACAAAAAGGGACAATGTTTTTGGTACCTCCAAGTTTTTGGACAGAATTAACTAGAAAAAAAGAGAAAAAACATCCAGTGTTTTCCAGTAAGAAAATTATCCGAAGTGGCAAGGCTTGATTCAGCTCTCATGCAGGTACAATCCCAAAGAAATTCCTTCACAGAGAATGTAAGTTCTGAAAAAGTCAATCCCTTTACACATTTTGGGTTTCATCCATAGGGCTCAACTTGAAAGGCTCTGAGCAGACCATGTCTAGAAACCCATACTTCCCTATGCTTAACCTAAAATCCACTAATGTGAAGGCTACTGAAGCCTTTTGAAGCTGAACACCCAGCAAATCACAAGCTAAATTCTACAGGAGGAGGGGTCAGTCTTCTGTTGCTGAAGACCTACAAAAACCAAGTCCACCACTATTCCCCAGGTGGTTCAAGCATCATTAAATTTAAATTCATTTGAAAACAAGAAACCTAAATCAAGGACTCTGCTTCCTACACCCCTAGGAACTCCACAGTGTTTTACTATTTCCTTGTGATTGACAGCAGGCTACTGACATAGAGCTTAAGACTTATTAATTACTTTGTTAGCACAAAGCAGCCTATTTAATTTTTGGGTTTTATTTGAACAGTGATTTCTCCATATGCGTAGCAGTTTAGCACTCAAGAGTGATATCTGTTTCTTAGGCTAAAATGCTGTCAGTTAGTAAGTAACATACCAACTTTGCAATTAACCCAGAATCAGCTTTTAGCCAGGGTTTTAAAAGGCACTGCAAATGCAACAGACAATGGTATTATTTCCATTCACAAACTGAGTAAGAGAAAAGAACCAGATGCTCAGAAATTAAAACTATTTTGAAATTGTATAATTAAAAAGGTGTTGCCAATTCCTTCGATGAGGATGAGTAATACCATACAAAGTAGACTCATGCTAGAAAGACAAGGTAGAGGAGAAGAATACAGGAAGTTCAAATCTGTTCTGGATTTTTGACAGGGTTAATGAAAATCAGTAGTGTTTGGCAGGAATCTGTATGAACCCAGAGATCTTGCTTTCCTCAATCACTGTAATTCTGTAACCTAGTCAGAAACAGTCCAAAGTAGTTGACCTACAGAAGTGCATGGGACATTTTGGCCAGTTAAAACACATAACACATCCCACTTCAATGAGCCTACAGAAGAGCTTCCTCTTAATATCTAGGACACCATAAGTTGCTCCAGGCACACTGTTTGAATCTTCATGTCCAAATGAATAGTTATTAGTTCTTGGGCTCAAAGAACTTGCAAGTAAGGACATGTATTAGCTGTTTTGCTAATATTCAAATAGTCTGAACCAAATAACCCTCTAGTTATGATTTACTTAACTTTCTCATTTCAAAAATGAATCCAGCTTTGAGCATAAGTGAGGCACACGGGTCTCACAAACCGACAAATATGGTAAGACATTACCTATTAAAAACTGATACTAATAATAAATCAAATCCCTGGACAAGGCTGGAAAAAATATGATGCCTGAAAGTTTAGGCAACTACTTAATTCTTTTGTTTGCTGGTTTTTAAGCCAGTTTTGTAAGATGGCAGTAACACTAGTCTCAGCAAGACGTGCCATAAAAAACCCCAGCCTGTATGAAATGCAACCACTCTAAATCAGTGTGGCTTTAAAACAGCAGTACAGGTCTTTACATTCTGCACTATAATGTCTGGTGTTATAAAAAGACCATGCTCTTATGAAGCCCAGGCAGCCAATTTCTTCATTTCATCTTCATCCTCTGCTCTTTTCCTGGTCGGTGCTGCAGATAAAGAGACAATAGCCATGAGCTAATGTAACAGTCAGAACCATTTTATCTGTTAGCATGAAGACTTGCACAGTGCTTTTCTGTTTGAAGATCTCAGACCAACTTACTGAGTAGCAAGCTGAACATGAGTAATGGAGGAATGAAGCTCATGAGAGATGTGACCATAGAACTCTAAAGTTCACAATATAGGTCTGATATCATCCCTACTGAAAAACTCACACGGAAAAAACATTTAATTTCTAAAGGTTGTCACAGCCAGAAAAGGCACACAAGAATGCTGTCAGTTCTCACACCACCATGTAAATGAGCAAAAGTGATCTATCCTGGCCAGCTGTACATCATGCTACCTTTCCAAACAGTGCTGAGAGGTTCTGCACATGCAAGTCTCTGAATGAACTCACCCCATTTTAATGGGTGGTGTCATTATTTAAACAGAGAAAGACATTCCTGAACTTGCTTTGCTCAGGTGACATCAGTTAACTGCTGTGTTCACAGCAATAGCAATCCCCAGCTCTGTATCAGGTCCCACACACACTTTGTACCCAAATCTCCTATCACACATCATCTACATTCCCTAAACTAAAAACTCACCCAAATTGTCTTCCTTTTCTGACCTGCAAACTAGATGCCCAAGAGCCCAGGTTCAGCCTCAGGCTGGCTCCTCCATCTGTGGGCTGTGCACGGCAGGACTGGCATCTCTCCAGCCACCACTGGAACACTGGCACTGGCTCCAACACCTGTGTGTGCACCTTTCCAGCAGCCAGCTGGCTCCCACCTGAGGAGCTGCTGTATTGAGAGGACCTGCAGCTGTCACTGCAGGGACTAAGGGTGGGAGAAGCACATGGGGGACCACAGGTTCAGCCCTATTCTGCAAGTGTCACAGGCTCACTGTGTGACTGGGGAAGGTCATTATGCCTTGGCCCATTGCAGTTTCCTCATCTTCAAAATCAGGAGGGCAACGTGCATCTCCAATTAGAAGCATTATAGATCCATCAAGTGGTCTGACTTTGCTGTTGCTGTGTAATAGTAAGCAGAGAGTTTCAGAAAATATAAGCCTGTTTTTCACAGCCTTGAACTATATAATTGTGATTAGCTCATCTTGCCTGAAGCAGCCATACAAATGAATGAAGTAGAAAATTAAAATAGTGAGAAGCACATGGAGATGGTCTGGGTTTAATAAAAATGTCAACTGGCACAGCTGGATCTGGATGACAATGTATGAACAAATCATAAATGGCCAGACAGAATTTTCACTGTTTTTCTAAATCCCTTTTTTTTTTTTACTAGCTGTTCTGGAATTGAGTTCAGTAGATGAGGCCACAGTCTCAGCTTGAACATTTTAAACTGCTTCTCAGGGTTTAAGTGTCATCTGCCAAAATACATATCATAGTATCTGAGTTGAGCTGGTCTAGGTAACCTGTTCTGCAGCAGAAACCATAAACAACCTGTGTCACGTGTGCTGTCCTTACCATCAAGTATTTATATTCTTTTACTAATGTCAGCACACAGCAAGTCTTTCAGCTGACAGTGAGAAGTGTAGTAAAAGTTGACTGCCTCTGGCTGAATTCAAAATGAACAGGGTGAAACTACAGAAAAATAAAACTACAGCTTAACACCAGGAATAAGCCTGTTCAGTAGAAAGAAACCAAAGGAATGAAAATATGTCTTTAAATATGTACTTCCAGATGCCTCCTTCATTCCTAATTAAAATACCAGGGGAAAATATCAAACCACTACCCTGCAAAGCTGGATCTTTATGACATAAACATTTGGAATCTAGGTCAGACTCTAACTGAAAGAGGTCAAGAATTTAATTGCCAAAAAGAAGAAAAAAAAATAAAAAGGAAAAAAAAAGATCATTCCTCTATGATCATACTGCATTTCTGTAGGAGATTCATCAGTATATGTACAAGGTCAAGTTACCTGAGTTTATCACCCCAAATCTACAGAGAATTTGGTCCTAAATGCCTTCACAGAGCAAAATGGAATCCCACTCTGCTTTTTCTGTTAAGCAGATACAAAAATAGGAGAAGGAATTTATAACATTTTAAAAGTTTTAACAGAGTCAAATGCATAACTGAAACCCTCTCTTCCTCTCCCCTTTCTCACAGCAGGGTTTAATCATGAGAAATGTAAAATGGCAAGCAGGCATTTTACCAGGGCGAGAAGGCAGCGATGTGGACGGAACACTTGGCAACCTGACATCTCTCATTCCTTTGTTCAGTTCTTCTTGCTCCAGTTCTTCTAATTCTGCCATCAGCTCATCCTAAAATCAAGGAAAACATAATTTACAAATACTGACAGTGATCACATGCAAGGACATGTGATTTAACCACCGTGAAGCAAAGTACTACTGAAAAAACCTGAAAGGACATACCAAGAAACAGCATATTAAAAGTTTAATTTTTACTAAGTATGGGCAATTAAGTAAACCTTAACTGAGCACTGAAAATAGGACAATGACAGTTAGTAACAGGACAAGGAGTAAAATTAGAAATAAAACTAACAGCAGTACAATACATGCCAAAAAGGCAAATATGGTAGTAAAAATCCTCTCTGCTGTCCTCAGGTTTGTTCCAAATCTAGAGCCTGTACTCTTCAATGGATTCTAACTGTAATGTGCCATTTCTCCCATTTTAAAAGGCAAACACTTTCCACTGGTTATAAGTCAGACTGTCATTAAACATTATGTTTCAGCCCTATCATGAAAGTATACGTTTATACGTGATTTCAAAGCTGCACTGGAATCAAAACTGTTCTCCTGGGTCCTGTTATTCACTTTTGAAGCACACAGCACTCGTGGGTTCTTAGGTGCAGAGGCTGATTTGAACAGATGATCTAATCCACTCACTAAAAATAAAAAAGCCGCCGGCTTTTTAAAAAAGCAAAGAACTTATTCCTCAGATGAAGTTTCCCAAAGAAAGAAGCTAAATGTTACATATTTGCAGAGAAATGGACCTTTGCCACATTGATAAAATGGTTTGAAAGAAACAATAGGCAAAAACAACTGGAAAGGGCCAGGGAATGTGTCAAAAAAGTAGTGAAGTAGGAGCTGTTAGGTACTGAAATGGGCTTTGCCCACACATTTACCCTTTGTTTATCACCCGTGTAGAAGTTAAAATGATAGTTGCATAGCCACCACAGGACTTTATACCTGAATTTACTTTCTCATGGTTTTATAATTTAAGGCAAACATACACTGTGCCAACCCAGGAAGCAGGAACTCATATATTTCTGCGCCTGTCTGGAGCAGAAAAAAATCACATGCTTCTGTGGTCTCGTTACAGCCACGCCACACATGTGAAGAGAAAATGCATCCAAGCACATGGAAAAAACATCCCTCAAAAAAACTTAAAATTAAATCTCATCCTTCAACACAAACCACCGTGTATCCCAGCAATTACCTCATCAATTCCAGCACTCTTAAGGAGCAGCAGCCTGCAAACCAGGTTTCCCAGTTACTGCCAAGTGCAATAAGTATTAGGCTCCTATGCAAAAGCTGGTACTATGATGCTCCAAGTGACAGGGACTTATTTCCCAAATAGGAACAATGCACATCAGCTTCAACTGGTATCCCTTAGGAACTTCCAGGTCAATCTACAACATGCTTACTAAGCCTAGACTCCAAAAAGTTAAGCACTGTTGAAAAGTAAGACACTGTACAGCTGTTTGGGGTGGCAGGGTGCTTTTCAATTGTTTGAAGCTCAGGCCAAATCCCATTCCTTATGACAGTAATGACCAAATGTTTCTTGGAAAGTCTATTTACATTCCAAGTGGAAATACAGGAAAGCAGGTAATGGGAACAAAATAGAAAGAATCATTCTTATTTTCAACTAGTTAGAACTGTTGAATGAAACTTCCTCTTCCTCCCAATCAAGCAAGTATGTGCAATATAGCATTTATAATTTTCTTTGTTGTCCATTTGGGCACATAGGAACAAATTAGTTGGGAATAGAGTGAATGGTTTGAGTATTCAGGACGTTCTTCAAATGATTCTTAGTGCTTGGCCATTTTGAAACAAAATCGAAAAACAAAACAAAACTGGTTGTGATATTGAGCTTGATACCCATCTCTGCATTCCACAGATTACATAAATTTTGAGTAACCTTGACCCTTGAGTCCTCAACCATTGTTGGATCAGAAATAAGTTATATCCTGTTTAGATGTACAAAATCAAATCTGAGGGCAACAAATGAAAGCTACTGTAACAAATTTTGAGAAGGTGCCTTCTGGGGGTTTCAGAGGAAGAGAGCTTTAGAATAAAACCTTGTTGCCTCCAGCAGGTATGACTTCTACCTATCAGATCTACTTCTATGGTCTGGGCAACAGGGAAAGGACCTGTATCTCCAAGCACCAAAAACAACCTTAAAAAAAATGTTCCAAATATTCAGAATGATGAACAGCAGCCTGTCTATGATGTAAGGACATGGATTTAAGTCAAATAGATGTCTATTTGTAGCAACAAAAAATTATACCTTTCAGTGTCCACTTGGAGAAGTACAAATTACATGTTTTAGTGACCTTCCGAGCTCAAATGAGAACAATAACTACAGGAGTGCAGTTAAAAATGCTTTTCTTAAAATTTAAACAAAAATAAAAGTATTTTTATATTTTTACATTTACAGTTTTTTATTTAGTACATTATATATTTTATATATAGTAGTTCTATTTAATTTTTATATTTACATTAAAATTATACTATTGTCCTAGACAGAGGAAGCTAGAACCAAGGAATTTCACATCCACACCTCTTGAGAAACAAACCACTGCACAGCAAAATAAGTATGGAGTTAAAACTCACAGGCCTGAAGTACTAACCTCATCAAACTCATCACCAAAGGCAGCTCGGTTTGAGATAGCATCTGAAATTTCCTGGGCAACATCTTGCTGTTCTGTGATATCTTGCATCAAATCATCAATTTTGTTCAAATCCCTGGCAAAGTAACATGGAAACATGTTTTTTAAGGTGTATCATTCAAATCCTACAGAACACACTCATTTGAACAGACCCTATTTGTTTTTATGCCCATGACTTAAACAGCAAAATTCACAGGGAATAATTTTCTTTACTCCCACCCAGTCCAGCTACTTCCATGTCAGGATTATAACAAAAGTCAGACTGCAGCTGAGTGTGTCTCTCCCTCTCTGTGCTCCTCATACCTCTGTCAGCCAGTCACACCCCATAGGCAGATCCCCAAGGTCAGTGTTTTTAAAGGCTTTTGGTACTTAAATGGGATTTATAAGAAAGATGGGGGTAAGCATTTATATGGCATTTATATGTTGTGAAGAGCAAAGGATAACAGCTTTAATTCAAAAGAGGGTCAATTTAGATTTCATTCTAGGAGGTTTTTTTACAATGAGAGTGGAGAAGCACCAGCACAGGTTGCCCAGAAATGGTGGATGGCCCATCACTAGAAACATCCAAGGTCAGGTTGGATGGAGTCTGAGCAATCTGATCTAGTTGAAGATGTTCCTATTCACTGCAGGGTGTTTGGACAGGATTATCTTTCAAAGTCCCTTTGAACCCAAACTATTCTGTGACTTTATGCATCTTTTTTGATGTTAAGCTTTCACCAGAACTGGGGGGAACTTAACAGAATTGTACCCCATTTAAAGGTTTCCCCTAATTGTTAACTTCATTATTGTTTCAGTTCCTGTTTATTTCTCCCAGAACAACCCTTCTGATTTAACTCTGTTTATTCAGGCAGAAAAACACCCCTTGAAACAATATAGGACATATGAAAAACAAAAAGTAATTATTTTTTATTAAATGGGAGGGGGAAGGGGTGGATCTAATTAGTATTCTGAATCCCACAGTTCAGCTTATGGAGTCTGAGGAAAAGAGTCCACCTAGTTTCTATGACTAGATTTTCTTCTAGACAAACCAAGGGCAGAGGCCACTCTCCACTGCCAAGACAGACTTAAGAAAACAGATCTCACTAGTTAAGTGGACTTCCTTCTAGATTTATTGTAGGAAAAGATATTTTTCTGCCAAATATAACACCATAGCACTAACAGCATTCCTGACATTCAATGCCTGAACCAAAAATGAAGTCAAAACCATCTAACTTGATACAACAGTCCTGATGGAATAATTTAAAGGGGTTAGTAAGTTCAGCTTGGAAGCTACTAGAAAACACTTACATATTTTCATGTACTTTTTTCATAGCTTGTGCAGCATAACCCATATTCTTGAGCACTTCTGTGTTGGTGTGGGAATTTTCCAGTGCCTCTCTCTGGAACTCAATGGTCGAAAGTGTCCCATCAATTTGATTCAACTGTTTCTCATATCTCTTTTTTCTCTTCAATGCTTGTAAGGCAGCTGGAATGGGAAGAGGCAAAGTGCACTGTGTGTTTTCATAGCAAATGCAAGGACCTGCAGAATTTATAATTCTCACCCTCCTACCTTACTATGAGGAAGACAAACTTTGACCACACCAGACTGGCAGTCTGTTAATCACCAACAGGCTATTGCATGAACATACTGGGAAGCCTCTTTTAGATCAACTCCTTTTAGTGCAACAAAGAAAAGCAGTCTCTTCCTCCACTGTGAGAGATCTTGAACTCCATCCTGCGCACACAGGCAAAGCAGAGAAGATGGGAAAGAAAAAGAAAAACATCAGAGAGAAGTCAGAAGGGAGGAAACAGAAGAGAGAAGAAAAGAATAGGCTGCAAAATGTAAGTAAAACCTAAGGAAGACAGCGTAAGGAGATCTGCCATGATAACCACAACTCCACCAATGGTGCTTTCTAAACTTTGTCTCAGCAGCAATAACTGAGAAGTGCAAGAGGGCCCAAGTGGCCCAGCCAGGCAGATGGGTTAGATCAGAGGAGGATTTGCGTTTCTCCAGCTTTTAGCTCATCTATTTCTTACAATCATTTAGGAACATGATCTTTAAACCTTAGAATGTGAAAACATAAAGAACTTTGTAGACACGGGCACAGTCAAATCCAGCTACACCCTATTACCTTTCTAAATTGTCGAGATTAATCTTTTATATTCACTAAGTTATGAGCAGTGTACTCTGCCCAGAGTAAATCATTACCAGAATAAATGCACGTGACAAGCATGAGGAGAAAAGAACTTTCTCTTGGCCTCAGGGTGTGGAACACACGCAATTTTGCCACAAGCATTTCCTGACAACAGTCCTTTCCAAACTACACATATGCCAGGCAAAAAAAACCCCATCAAACAAAACCAAGAGACTGAGTTAACCCACTGTTTGATTTCTTTCAATGCTGTTAGCACCTCATTCCTTTCCTTGTCTCCTACATTTAGATTTGATATTTTTTATACAGATTCAGAGCCGGCAAACCCCAGCAGCCCTGCAGCCCCCCAAACTCAACCAACAGCAGCAGTTCCTGTTGCAATCCCTTTAAAATTGTCCATGTGCAGTAACACTGAACCTTGACACTGGGGTACATAACTTCTCAAAAGAAATTAGGATTCCCCCAAGGAGGGCACAAAGATTTATGGCATGTAACAGCACACTAAAAAAATTAATGCTTTGTTGACAAATGCTTGACTCAACATGATCAAAATTGCTCATTATGAGCTGCACAAGGACAGGTGTTCACACAGGCTAAGATGCCTGGCAGTGAGATGTTTCAGGACAGCAAAACCACAATCCCAACGGATTGGGATTCAAATACAAGTATTCAAGTACAAGATTTTCCCAGATTTTGGGGGGTTGGTTCAAAGATCATGCATATTCTGAAGAAGTTGCACAAACATCAGATGATGCCATGCACATGGCAAATGCAAGAATTGTAAAGTTCTCACTGGGAATTCTAAAATACTTAATTTTGATTTTAAATCCCAAACAGTCTTTACCTACTTATTATTTTCCTACTTATTTATGCTTAGTTTTGGTAGAGTTAAGACACCAGCCACTTCCTTTCTTAGCTTCCATTGGACCACATTTGATGCTGGATTCTTAGGTTAGGAAGCTGGAGGTTCCAGGCACATGTGACAGACTGAAACTGTGCATTACACCAGCTGAGCCAGAGAGGACTCTGTGGCCTGTGGGCTGAGGAGCACTAAGGCTGATGCAGAAAGACTTCAGCTGGAGCAAGCATCTACCATAGGGCAGTCTTACTAGTCAGTGTTCTTCAGAAATAGGACTCTGCAATGGTGCTGTTATTATTGGCTGCTCACAGAGAAAATGGATTTCCTCAGTTACACACAAAGCAGTTGTTTTCAAAATCCTGAAGATCATTTAATTAAACCACACCCAAATCAAGAAAACACAGGAGAAGCTAAACTCTCTGTGACTTCAGCTAGTCATAAAAAGCTTGTCCTAATTATTGTGTTGCAACATATTATCTTCCTTCTCTTTAGTTTTACCAGTGACTTACAGAATAAAGCACTTCATAGGAAATAAATTCATAATCCTTCTTCATCAACAAAAGCATTATAAATTCTCACACCACGCTATATGATTTTCCTGATTTGTGTTAAATCAATGCCCTTTACTGCAGAGTATTTTGCTACAGTAGCCCCTATCACTAAGTTATGAGAATTTCCTTGTTTTTTGAAATATTTTTGTGTTTTACGAAGTACCTAGAACTATTAGTGCTTTTCTACTGCATATTACAAGCATTTTTAAATTTGTGTGCAAGTCTTACAAGATTGAAATGCTTCTGCTTTATAATGCTACTGCATTCTAATTAGCAAACTGGAGAAGAATGTATCTATTAAAATGTAATGAAATTGAGCAGATAACACAAACGTACTTCACAGAAGGTCTGAAAATGGCACTGAGAAATGCTGTTCCCCATTCCAAAGATCTCAAAGAAGGAAGACAGCCTAGGGAGGATGAGTTTGAGCAGAGGCAGAGTCTGAGGAAATAAGCGTAATTAACACCAATTCATTCAGGAAGAGGTGGAGGACTTCTCCAGGAAAAAAAAACAAACCAAAAGTAGTCTCATACACTTTTTCTTTTGTGCTCCAAAGAATCCAATTCAACTCCTGAATTTTATAATGGTCAGCAATTGGCTGGGCTTTAGCACATTTCCTGTACTCCTGAGTCCAGTAAGCAGGATACAGCTCATAGATTAGGAACCACTGCTTTTAATGAGTTTTTATTTTATAGTCAAGGTGTCTGGAACAAAAGAAGACTATCATGTCAGTTTAAGTTTGCATATTAATCAATTCCTTTTATTTACATACGGAAGGGCATTTTTCCAATATCTGACACTTTATTAAGGAAGCAGAAATGGCCAGCTGGGCAATAAGAATCCTGGCCACATTGAATATCCAGATTTCATCAGGAAAAACAGAAGCAATGACATAGGAAGAGTTGTGGCACCCTTCTCATGATTTCATGACAGATCAGACTGAAAAGCAACAGTGCAGTAATACCATCAACACCCATAAGTACAGAAAGCACCAATGATCTCATCATCTTCTGTTGCAGAAATAAAACTATTGTCTAATAATCATTCCCATGAGAAAACTACTGAAGTAGGAAAAAGGTGCTTCTTCTGAAGATGTAACACCACTGTGAAAATATCAGGTCTCGCTCTTGGGTACAGTTTACAAACCTCCACCTCAGGCCTGCAAGGGATTCATGGACCGCAGCTTCTGATCTCCCTTACTCCAGGGACAATCAAAGACAGTGCTGCTGAGGCCATAAAAATCACAGGGCCCTAGTTAGGCTCATTATCAGCACTTCATAGTCCTTAAAGCCTTGTGGAGGAAGCCACACGCAGTTACAACTGAGGAGCTAAATCAAGAACAATAATGAGCTGGACCAGGTACAAGCATTCCAGTTCATGGCAAGACACTTGAAATGTGATCATGAAAGTCAGAGAACAACCACTGTAACTCACAGAGCAAAAACACACCAAGGGCTTTCCTTTACATCCCTGCCAGCGCCCTCACTCCCAACCTGTCCCACGGCCTGCTGTAGGCATGACTGTTCTGTCCATCATAGCACACAACTGCCACATCCTTGTTTGGCTTCCACACCTAACTCATTGGAAAGGAATGCTACACTGCTACACAAGCCCTGCCCAAGCATAACATGCAACATATTTAGCAGCATCTATTTGTGAAACTCTCCCTGTTATTCTCAGTTTCTTCATAGGTTCTGTCCTCAGTGGTACTATGAGGCTCTTGATGGTTAAGATTTAACCCTATTCTGGATGGCTTATCTTCACTTTATTTTTTTCATTACTTTTTTTTTTATATATATTTTTAGGATCTGTGAAAGACACTAGGCTGAAACAACACACATTCATGTGTATGTTGTCTTCACAATTACAGGCGTGCTTCTAAAAACACATTTCCTTTTAAACAAAGTTCTCAAATACTCTATCACTTCCTGGTCTTTAGTTTTCCTTCGGTGTTCTTCAAAATAATGGAGAAGAAAAGCCAATACGTAGATGGAGTTGGCAGCTATGCACTGGCTGAAACCCCCAAAAAGTACACCAAGACATTAAAAAAGAGTTTGTTCCTGAAATGGAGAGACATTAGACATCAGTGCTAACTATGAAAAAAACAGTGCTTCTCATGGCATAACCTCTTCAGGAGGAATTTCAGCAAACAAAAAACACTGAAGGGTTCTAGCTACCATCAGATATTAAGGGGGAATACTGGAAATGTATCACCTCAAAAGTATAGCTAATTTCAGATTAGGTACAGGAACTGCAGAGATACTTCATAAGGAAAAGCCAGGAGTATTTCAGCAGTGTTTCACATCTGTGGCATGGCTAATGCATTACAGCTTTTAAATCAAGTTAAGCCTACTGATGTCACATGAAACCCATTCAAGAGTCATATGAAGTCATGAGAAATTGCTGCTGCTTGAATCTGCTCTCATTGCTGTTGGTGCAACTGACTCAGACTCATGCACCTAAAAATCAAGTGAGATCATGCTAACTTGGTGCATTTTCTATCTCTAGATACATCTTGCTCCAGTTGCAGGCAGCCCCATTTTAGTTTCCATAGGCTTCTACACAGATGCAGTGAAGGAAAAAAAACTACATTAAAATTACCAGTCATGTCCCTCTGAAACACTCACTTCAACAAGGCAATGCAGATTAAAACCTTCATTCTCTCAGTTATGTGTATGTTTACATGTTACAAAATATGGTGGTTAGCACAGATTTTCTCTGAGCTATACTGTGCACTAGCTAATATGCTGTCACTGTAAATCAACAGTAATTAGTAAAGCAACTGACATATCAAATTAAGATTATTGGGAACTTAAGGTCACTGACTATCCTGCTAAATTTAAGCTCTTTGGCATAGCAAGGTTATATTTTAAACAATATATGGTTCATATTGTTTCACCTCTGACTGTACTTGGGTTGTCCCATTTGGGTTTTTTGGCATGAATAAAAACTGCCACACTGCACTTTTAGCCCTACTCTTTCCTCTTTACTGCTCTTAACTGCTGGTCCCTGAGCAAATGACAGAATAAAAGGCAGTTCTTTTTAACCATGATCACCTCAACACAGTTTGTAATACAACTCCCTGAGCAATTTCATAGATAAAAAACCCAAGGGTAATTGCACATTGAGCACTGCAGTGGAAACAACGATCTGAGAGAAAAGCCTCAGATATCAAATGCTGCACGCCTGAAGCAAAAGGCCAACACACACCTGAAACCACCATCAACCAGCTGAGTTAAAGAACAAGAAGATTCACCTTTTCCCAATAAATTCTCATTCCTGTCTGTACCCCACTCTGTCCTTCACAGGTGCACAAGCACTCATGTAGCTACCAGACCAACTGGGTAAGTGGAACATAAACCCTCCTGGGAAAAAAAAATAACCCAGACAAAGACAACCACAATATTTTACCATATCCAGCTTTCTGAAACACACCCTTCAGGGAGCTCTGCTAAGGAAAAGGAAGGGAGCAGCACAAGGGCAGGAGAGAGGCAGGAAATGTTTCTTCTTTCTGCAAATGTGCCAGCTTATATTTCAGGTTTGGGATGAAGTTCCAGAGCACTGTGTCTGGATTTAATCAGGAATTGCTACAGTCATAAGAACCAACCTGTTTTCTTGCACCAGCCCTGCAGCTCAGGCTTTTGCACAATAAATTCAGCCCCAGGAACCACCTGTCCACTTTGTCCCATAGCAAATTAGCTTCCAGCTGGGTCACCTTCCTAAACTAGCTCACTGTGACAGTATAGAGGTGCCAGAAGTCCAGGTCCCCTGGACAAGGTACCAAGAGACACTCCAGCTAAAGCCACAGGTGTAGACAGTGAGACTGGGACAACAGTGACAGCTCCCATCCTCCTGAGCAGCTGGCTCAGTTGAGCTCTCAACTGACTTTACTCCCCTGACTGTGCCTTCAAATCTGTCCCATCTTGACCCACGATTTTAAATCCATTTTAACTGAAAGGTAGTTTAGTTAAACTGCCTTTTTCTAATAATTATTAAATGCTTAAGTCTTACAAATACATTAGAAAGCTAACCAGGATGCATCTAACACACAGCTCCACACAAATTCAAAGTTACAGGGCATTATTTTTTAAATTGAGCAACAGAACAAGCAGGCAAAAGACCTACTTGTTACATCACAAATCTTCCAATTCAAAATGTTCTTCTTCTGTTTTGAAGCATTTAAATTAAAATACAGCTCAGAGTAGACAAATAGGCCCCCATGTGACTTCAGGAAGTAATTAACTTGTTTCTCTGAGCCCTGTACATCCCCAAGACACTGACTACCACAATTTGCTTCTCAGGGATGACAGCATTAGTTGACAGGAGCCAGACCTTCTGACAGCTTAGCATGCTGTCCTTTGTAGCCAAAAGCGTCCCACAGCAGTAGTCACTAATGCTCTAAGCTATCATTCTTTTTTTGGTTGCACATATACTTCTCACATGATTTGGACAGAGTATTGCATCATTTTGTTCCTCATTTGTCAGCAACGGGGACAATGTGCATTTATTCATGAATATACAGGAGATCCACGCATCCTTCATCTCGCTCAGCCAATGCTGAGCCCCCAAACAGTGATTGCCTCCCCTCGCTGAGGAGCAGTACTTTGCCCTCCCTGTGTCCAGCCAGTACCAGCATCGACTATGGTGCAAAGCACGAACAAAAGAATCGCACAGGAAACCGCAGACAGTAAAATTTGTGAGGAATAACAAATTCCAATCCCACTCTATGAAGTCCATTAAACACTAACAGATGCCAAAGACCAAACCCACCATCCCGTCTCCCGTGTGGTGATCCTCACTCGGAGCCCACAGCCGAACCACCTGCGGAGCCAGGTGACCCGCCCCAGCCACAGCCCCGGCGAGATCCGAGTCACCCCGTACCAGGGCGCTCCAGCCCCTAGTTAATCGCGCGGGGCCCGGTCCGCACTCACCTCTCTTGTTCTTGGTGCCGTGCTGCCGGGCTACAGCCAGCTCCCGCTCGATCCGCGTCTCCAGGTACTCCTGCTTCTTGCTGAGCATCTCCTCCGTCTCTCGCAGCCGGGCCAGCGCCTCCTGCGGCGAGGGACCCCCGCGGCCCTTGGAGGCGGCCGAGCCGCCCCCCTTGAAGAACTTGGAGATCTTACTCATGGCGGCGATCCCGGCTCGGCACCCGCCGACGGAAAGGTCTGGCCAGTCCGGTCCTCAGGAGCCTCCCCGCCCGGCACACGCCGTGACAGCACTTCCTGAGCCCACGGGCGGCGGCGGCACCGCACCTGGCGGCGGGGCGGGCCCGGGGGCGGCTCCGCGGAGGCCGAGACGCCGCTGCCCTCAGCCATCGCCGGGAGGAGCCGGCGAGCTCCGCGGGGTAGCCGCAGGGTCCCGGGCCGGGCCGGCTGCCGAGTTTGTGCTTCCCCCCTACTTTTTTCCCATGTCACAGAATCGCAGAATGCACCGCGGTTATCTGGTACAACCTCCCCGCTCACGCAGGGTCATCCTAGAGCACATGGCAAAGGATCCAAGGCGGCTCGGTATCTCCAGGGAAGGAGATAGCACAACCTCTCTGGGAAACCTGTTCGATTGCGTGGTCACGCACACAGTAAAAGGAGTTCTTCCTCATATTTAGGTGGAAAAACCTATGCATCAGTTTCTGCCTGTTGCCTTGTCTTACTGCTTGGCACCCGGAGAAGAGCCCGGCCCCAGCCCCTTGGCACCCTCCCGTAAGATGCTTATAGACCTTGGTGAGGGCCCCTCTCAGCAGCTTCAAGGCTGAAGAGGCTCAACTCTCCCAGTNCGCGAGCCCGTTCCCCCGGCCGTCCCTGCCGGCATCCCCGCAGTTCCGAGCCGGCGGGGCGGGCTCGGGCTCAGGCCCAGCCCCGTGCGGGCGGGTCCCCACCGCCCCCGGCCCCGCCTCTGGCCCGCCCGTCCCGGGGAGGGACCCGCCGGCCCCTCGGCAGCGCGGCCCTGCCCGCCCCGCCGCTTCCCCGCCTCCTGCGTGCCGCGGACATGGCGGAGCTGGAGCTGGGGCAGCACTGCGGGGTGCCCGAGTGCCGCCAGCTCGGTAAGGGAGAGCGCGGCGGGTCCCGGCGNGTTAATCGCGCGGGGCCCGGTCCGCACTCACCTCTCTTGTTCTTGGTGCCGTGCTGCCGGGCTACAGCCAGCTCCCGCTCGATCCGCGTCTCCAGGTACTCCTGCTTCTTGCTGAGCATCTCCTCCGTCTCTCGCAGCCGGGCCAGCGCCTCCTGCGGCGAGGGACCCCCGCGGCCCTTGGAGGCGGCCGAGCCGCCCCCCTTGAAGAACTTGGAGATCTTACTCATGGCGGCGATCCCGGCTCGGCACCCGCCGACGGAAAGGTCTGGCCAGTCCGGTCCTCAGGAGCCTCCCCGCCCGGCACACGCCGTGACAGCACTTCCTGAGCCCACGGGCGGCGGCGGCACCGCACCTGGCGGCGGGGCGGGCCCGGGGGCGGCTCCGCGGAGGCCGAGACGCCGCTGCCCTCAGCCATCGCCGGGAGGAGCCGGCGAGCTCCGCGGGGTAGCCGCAGGGTCCCGGGCCGGGCCGGCTGCCGAGTTTGTGCTTCCCCCCTACTTTTTTCCCATGTCACAGAATCGCAGAATGCACCGCGGTTATCTGGTACAACCTCCCCGCTCACGCAGGGTCATCCTAGAGCACATGGCAAAGGATCCAAGGCGGCTCGGTATCTCCAGGGAAGGAGATAGCACAACCTCTCTGGGAAACCTGTTCGATTGCGTGGTCACGCACACAGTAAAAGGAGTTCTTCCTCATATTTAGGTGGAAAAACCTATGCATCAGTTTCTGCCTGTTGCCTTGTCTTACTGCTTGGCACCCGGAGAAGAGCCCGGCCCCAGCCCCTTGGCACCCTCCCGTAAGATGCTTATAGACCTTGGTGAGGGCCCCTCTCAGCAGCTTCAAGGCTGAAGAGGCTCAACTCTCCCAGTCTTTCCTCCAAAGGGAGATGTTCCAGTCCCTTGATAAATTTTGTAGCTCTCTGAAGGATCCTCCCCAGGAGCTCCATCTCTCTCTCTGAGGGGCCCAGAATTGGAGACATGCAGCAGAAAGGTGTTCCGGGAGGGCATCGCGGATCAGGACCGGGAAAATAACACTAAATTCTGAAGGAATGTGGTTTTTTTTANGCCTGGGACGACACGGCCTGCTCAGAGCAGGTTGCCCTGAGCCCGGTGATCCAGCCGGTCCTGCCGGCAACCCCGCAGTTCCGAGCCGGCGGGGCGGGCTCGGGCTCAGGCCCAGCCCCGTGCGGGCGGGTCCCCACCGCCCCCGGCCCCGCCTCTGGCCCGCCCGTCCCGGGGAGGGACCCGCCGGCCCCTCGGCAGCGCGGCCCTGCCCGCCCCGCCGCTTCCCCGCCTCCTGCGTGCCGCGGACATGGCGGAGCTGGAGCTGGGGCAGCACTGCGGGGTGCCCGAGTGCCGCCAGCTCGGTAAGGGAGAGCGCGGCGGGTCCCGGCGGAGACGGGGAAGGTGGGCCGGGGACGGTGCGGGGGTTGAGAGCGGTGCTCCCCCCAGTCGGGGAGTCCTCTGTGCTGCTGCAGCCCGGCGCGGTCCAGTGCCAGCGCCTGTCACCTCGGTTGTGTCACTGGGTGGTTAATAGACCGCTTGCCCCTTCCTCACACTTGCTTGCCTTCAATGATCTCGGAGAGTGTGACTGAAAATGTAACCTCTCAGAAAGAACCGCCTGTACCGCTCAGAGATGAAGGGATCGAGATGATCGTGACCTGAGCTGCGTGGTCCTGTTGCGTGGTGGTCTGTCAGCATAAAACCCGAAGGATGGAAAAGCAGAGTAAATGGACTGGACCTGGCATTTGCTGCCATTAATGATGTGGTAGAGTTCGGCAGACAGTGAAAGGATTTTATCGGCAAGAATTTATGTGTTAGGCAGGGAATGTGTACAGAGGCTTAGGAAATGTGTGCAATTTTAATCACCCAAGGACAGTATGAATGATACAATGTGAAGAAGGGGCAGGGTCATTATGGAAGGGTCCCTTCCAAAGAGCCAGCATCTCCTCCAGTTGGCAGCCCATTAAAAAAAAAAGTCAGTTGACCACCGTCAGCAAATACTGTTCTGAGTGGTCTCACAAGAAACTCCGTTTTTAACATAACTACTAATTTTGATGGCTAGCCATATGTTCCAGTGTCATAGCTTGATACTGAAAAAAAATATTTAAAGCCTAATTCAAATTTCTGGAATGTATATCATTTACCCGCTCATATGTTTTTCTGTAATACTAATTAGGGAAATTAACAAAAGCCACTTCTAGCTAAAGTGTAGATGCAGTTGCTAAGTATTCTTTTAAAGATACCTACCCTGTGATGCTGGTAAGCAAAAGTTAATCATGTGAAAATTAAGATAGAAACTATTAGCAAAACAACAACCATGTTGTCTGAACTGAAAACAAATCTCTTTGTTTCAGATTTTCTTCCCTTTGTATGTGATGGCTGTTCAGGTATATTTTGGTAAGTTCAGAGAATCACGGAGTATCTCAAGTTGAGAGGGGCCCAAAAGGGTCAACAAGTCCAACTCCCTACTCCNAAGAATCGCACAGGAAACCGCAGACAGTAAAATTTGTGAGGAATAACAAATTCCAATCCCACTCTATGAAGTCCATTAAACACTAACAGATGCCAAAGACCAAACCCACCATCCCGTCTCCCGTGTGGTGATCCTCACTCGGAGCCCACAGCCGAACCACCTGCGGAGCCAGGTGACCCGCCCCAGCCACAGCCCCGGCGAGATCCGAGTCACCCCGTACCAGGGCGCTCCAGCCCCTAGTTAATCGCGCGGGGCCCGGTCCGCACTCACCTCTCTTGTTCTTGGTGCCGTGCTGCCGGGCTACAGCCAGCTCCCGCTCGATCCGCGTCTCCAGGTACTCCTGCTTCTTGCTGAGCATCTCCTCCGTCTCTCGCAGCCGGGCCAGCGCCTCCTGCGGCGAGGGACCCCCGCGGCCCTTGGAGGCGGCCGAGCCGCCCCCCTTGAAGAACTTGGAGATCTTACTCATGGCGGCGATCCCGGCTCGGCACCCGCCGACGGAAAGGTCTGGCCAGTCCGGTCCTCAGGAGCCTCCCCGCCCGGCACACGCCGTGACAGCACTTCCTGAGCCCACGGGCGGCGGCGGCACCGCACCTGGCGGCGGGGCGGGCCCGGGGGCGGCTCCGCGGAGGCCGAGACGCCGCTGCCCTCAGCCATCGCCGGGAGGAGCCGGCGAGCTCCGCGGGGTAGCCGCAGGGTCCCGGGCCGGGCCGGCTGCCGAGTTTGTGCTTCCCCCCTACTTTTTTCCCATGTCACAGAATCGCAGAATGCACCGCGGTTATCTGGTACAACCTCCCCGCTCACGCAGGGTCATCCTAGAGCACATGGCAAAGGATCCAAGGCGGCTCGGTATCTCCAGGGAAGGAGATAGCACAACCTCTCTGGGAAACCTGTTCGATTGCGTGGTCACGCACACAGTAAAAGGAGTTCTTCCTCATATTTAGGTGGAAAAACCTATGCATCAGTTTCTGCCTGTTGCCTTGTCTTACTGCTTGGCACCCGGAGAAGAGCCCGGCCCCAGCCCCTTGGCACCCTCCCGTAAGATGCTTATAGACCTTGGTGAGGGCCCCTCTCAGCAGCTTCAAGGCTGAAGAGGCTCAACTCTCCCAGTCTTTCCTCCGAAGGGAGATGTTCCAGTCCCTTGATAAATTTTGTAGCTCTCTGAAGGATCCTCCCCAGGAGCTCCATCTCTCTCTCTGAGGGGCCCAGAATTGGAGACATGCAGCAGAAAGGTGTTCCGGGAGGGCATCGCGGATCAGGACCGGGAAAATAACACTAAATTCTGAAGGAATGTGGTTTTTTTTACTTAAGTGGTGGGTGCGCCGCTAAGGAAACTTCAGTGGTACCAACAGGTTACAAGGTGCACGAAGTGCTTCGGGAAGCTGGCCTGCCTCCGGGAACAGCCTCTGCGCCGAGGGACGAAGCAAATAGCGACACAAGTAAGACACAAAACAAGCCTTTTTTTTTTTTTTTTTCCCACTGGCACAGCCTGAGGAGCCCAGCCGCAGCTCTGGCCCCACTGAAGTATGAAGCCTGGGACGACACGGCCTGCTCAGAGCAGGTTGCCCTGAGCCCGGTGATCCAGCCGGTCCTGCCGGCAACCCCGCAGTTCCGAGCCGGCGGGGCGGGCTCGGGCTCAGGCCCAGCCCCGTGCGGGCGGGTCCCCCCCGCCCCCGGCCCCGCCTCTGGCCCGCNGCATTTGCTGCCATTAATGATGTGGTAGAGTTCGGCAGACAGTGAAAGGATTTTATCGGCAAGAATTTATGTGTTAGGCAGGGAATGTGTACAGAGGCTTAGGAAATGTGTGCAATTTTAATCACCCAAGGACAGTATGAATGATACAATGCGAAGAAGGGGCAGGGTCATTATGGAAGGGTCCCTTCCAAAGAGCCAGCATCTCCTCCAGTTGGCAGCCCATTTAAAAAAAAAGTCAGTTGTCCACTGTCAGCAAATAGTGTTCTGAGTGGTCTCACAAGAAATTCCGTTTTTAACATAACTACTAATTTTGATGGCTAGCCATATGTTCCAGTGTCATAGCTTGATACTGAAAAAAAAATATTTAAAGCCTAATTCAAACTTCTGGAATGTATATCATTTACCCGCTCATATGTTTTTCTGTAATACTAATTAGGGAAATTAACAAAAGCCACTTCTAGCTAAAGTGTAGATGCAGTTGCTAAGTATTCTTTTAAAGATACCTACCCTGTGATGCTGGTAAGCAAAAGTTAATCATGTGAAAATTAAGATAGAAACTATTAGCAAAACAACAACCATGTTGTCTGAACTGAAAACAAATCTCTTTGTTTCAGATTTTCTTCCCTTTGTATGTGATGGCTGTTCAGGTATATTTTGGTAAGTTCAGAGAATCACGGAGTATCTCAAGTTGAGAGGGGCCCAATAGGGTCAACAAGTCCAACTCCCTACTCCTCACAGGACTAAAACTAAAGCATATGACTGAGTGTCATTCTGACAGTCCTTGGACTCCAGCAGGTTTGGTACCATGACCACTTCCTGGGTCCAACTCCCTACCCTCTCTAAGAACCTTTTCCTAATGTTCAGCCTGAACTTCCCGTGACACAGCTTCTTTCTGTTTTCTTACATTGTATGCTGGTCCCCAGGATTTCCTCATCCCAAGTGAAGAATCCTGCACTTGCTCTCATTAATTTGTGTACAGTTGGTGACTGCCCAGCTCCCTAGTCTATCCAGAATCTCTCTGACTTTCTCCACACTCAAGAGAGTTCACAGCTTTTCCTGGTTTAGTATGGTTGGCAACCATAACATGTATCCAGATAATTTATAAAAATATTAAAGAGCACTGGCACTAAAAATTGAGCACTGGGGAACTCCACTGGCCACCAGATTGAAGTAATTGCATTAACTCTGACTCTCTGAGCCCAAACCATCAGCCCATTGCTCACCCATCATACTACAGACTTGTCTTGCTGTGTGCTGGACCTTTTGTTCAGAAGGACATTCTGAGTCAAAAGCTTTGCTAAAATGCAAAACACCACATCTGCAGGCTTCCCAATGTCAACTAAATTGGTGACATGTTCACAAAAGGAGGTGGCTGGTTGTTTTCTTCATGAAAAAAATTTGAGGTTTCTTGCAAGGTTAAAATCAGGGCCTGCACTTTGATTTACACTTCAGATTAGCAGAGGGCAGCTGAAGGAAACTCAGAGATTGGGGGCAGATTTCATTTCTGACATATCAAAAGCCTTCAAGGGATTTCTGCCATTATGGAAGGTGATTGAAAATCCATTAAAACAGACAAAGTCTGTTAAGCATGCTAATGTCTTCATTCTCTTGAAATGGTTTGTATATCTTGAAGTGTAAGTAAGTTCCAAAAGCTAAATGTTTTACATTCTGAGAAAGAATATGATCTATCCATTCAAGAAGTGAAATGCATAGGGTAGAACAAACTTTGGAGAAGATTCATTATCTAATTGAAGTTTTCCCATGATCAAACTTGTCAGTTTACTTTTTAAACACTTACATATTTTCACATGCAGGTTTTTTTCCCTTGAATGTTGATAACAATGTGTTATTTTCTTCTTTTTCCACAAAGCCTTCAGCACAGGAGCCGGGATGCTCATGGGTGTTCTGAGGTAATCTAATGATATATGACAGCCTTACATTAAAATTCCATGCAGCTTAGCTGTGTGTTTTCAGACAAGATGTATGCATATAGTATATAAGAATATGGAAAGCTTAAAAGAATGAATCTACGCTTTTTCTTCCTCTCAGAAGTAAATTGACTTTGAGTAGGGTGATAGTTCTTCTACCTCTGAGCTAACATAACCAGGGCAAAAGTAGGAGAGAATAGCTGGACCAGGTTTGCCCATAGAATGCAGAGCTAGCACAGATCTTTGAGAAAGCTGGGATGGTAACTTATATCTGTAGTATCTGTTTATTTACACAAAATATTTTGTACTTACTCCAAGGTGAACATAAGAAGCAGTTCTGTGAAACCTGATCAGCACAAATCTTACCCATGCTCGTACAAGGACTGCAATGGAAAGGAGCTTTTGCCAGTGTTATGTCCCTACTGTCAAAAACACTTTTGTCTCAGGTGAGTGGAACAGAGTGTTTAAACATCATTATACATTCACTAATGTATGGAAAAGGCAGTAGAAGTTTTACTTTGTTGTTTACAGACATCGTCATCAATCAGACCATGAATGTGAGAAGCTGGACACACCCAAACCTCGAATGGCTGCCACCCAGCAGCTTGTTCAACATATTATAGGCAAGTACAGAGGGATATATATTCTTTTTCTTATATTCTTTTCAGAACACTATTTGAGCTTCTGATCTCGTTTGAGGGGCCAGGTTTGACTAAATAAGAAGAAAGGATGGGAGTTCCTTGGTTCAGTAGCCCTAAACTTGCATGTTAGCATTTAATACCGTTCATCCAAACTGAGCCAAAACAACAGTACAAGAAGAATCTCTAAAGAATAAATAAAGCTTAGGTTTCTTTCAGAATTATTGTCTTGTCATTCTACAAGTACTGTAATACTAATACTAATTTTACCTAGCCACTATTATATATTAATTAATTCATGTGCAAATAATGCAATGGTATTGGAAGTGCATGTCAATCTGCTGGAATCACACCTACACAATCAAGACAGCCAGAAAAGTCCGATTGTACTATGTAATGTTTTGCAGGTTTTAAACAAGCTTTAGGATGGGAAAGAGAATAAACAGCACTGCCCAGCTGGACAGTGGGCTTATGTGTAGAAAGGAGGACCTGAAGTTGTCGCCATATGAATGCTGTGGTGGCCACACATTTAGGAACTTAAGAATTTGTATCTATTTGGCTTTTGCAGCCTGTTTTTACGTGGTGATAATGTTCATCTAGCTTTCAATGTAAAGGAATTCTGCTAAAACTAAAAATTCTGATACATGACTTTGGGAGAATATGAACAGACACAAAAAGGGATGGGATCCTTGGCAATACAATGAGACCCAACAGACTAAATGGGTCTATGTCATATAATATGTTCAGGAAACTGTCAGAATGATCACACTAACAGGAATAATACTGTTCTCAGATTCTAAAAAAAGTGATGAAGTGAAAAGCAAAAAACGTAAAGGAGCAAAAAACAGTGAGACAGCGGCAAAAGTGGCATTAATGAAACTGAAAATGCATGCGTGTGGGGACAAGTCCTTGCCTCAGGTCAGTGATGTTTGTTTTCAATAACTGAATTCTCAAAGGAACTGGAAAGTTTTCTAAATTGCTTGTTCTTCATCGAGTTCCCTCAGCTTGGTTTTGGATTTAATTTTTCAAGACTACAATCCCTTGAATGTATATTTCAGCCTGGTACCCAAAAGCAATCTCACTAGTCTTATGTCTGTTATAAGATGTTTGTGTGGGGTTTGGAGCAGGGGAGTCAAATTCTATTGTTTTGTAGCAGAAATGTGTTTGCCTGTCACATGGCTGTCACATAGCACTGCAGGGACAAACGGGGTCTTTTGGAGATTCTTGGCAGAAAGATGATGGCACTAAGTTGTAAGGGATAAGTATGCCAGCTTAGATTGGTACCACAAGATGTTTCAGGTGCAGATTCAGCTACTCACCCAGAATTAGCATCTGAAGATTGTGTTGTGTATACAACACCATTTATATGTGTAAAAAACCCATTTGAGAAATGATTTTCATAAACTGAATGACATGATTATCATCCCATCTGTGAAACAGGGAGGAAGGAGGTACAGGTAATGGTCAGTGCAATACAGTGGGTGTTGTGATTGTCTTTTTACAGCTGAGGCTTCTGTGAAGGTAAAGTGATTCCTTGGGCATACTCTAGGTTTGTTCAGGCCAAAAAATGTGTCCGAGTTTCACTCATTTCCTGAAATAAGAAATTACTCATTCTTGGGAATTATCCAAACCTCAGAGAAGGTAAACAGAGTCCCCATTTAGAAACAGTTTTTCATGTGCCCTTTACTTTGGGAGTTAGTAAAGTTACAGACAGGTATTTTAAACTTCATAAGGGTAGTTAATAAGAACATTGTCCCCCTGAAAAAGGAGAAAGGCTGACAGTAGGGGGTTTATTAGACATTTTACTGGTTAGAGAGCAGGAAATTAAGCTTCTACTGGGCATCTGGTGGGTGTCTACTGGTTACTTTAAACATCAAACAGCTTTAATTAGGGCTTCACCCCATTTTCCCATAAGGAAACTTTGCCCTAGAGCTCATTTTAGTGGACTATTCCACTTCTTGACTACTTAATTACTTTGAGGACAGGTGGAACACCCAGGCAAATCCATTATCATCCTGGATGTTTTTTTCTTTTTACTGAATGCTATTGTCAGACTGCACAGCAGAGGGCATGGGAGTGTAAGCAAACTGTTCATTAAATCCTGCCAGAGTGGTAAGACCATCAGCTTTACCACAAGCATCAGCTTTCCCTAAGCCTTCCTTATTTTATCTCCAGTAAGGTGTAACAGCACCCCTCGGGTGTTCAAGGGAGAAGTCCAACATAATTAATTTGCCAAGTGGTCCAAGGGGCTTATTTCCTGCCCACAATCCATTTGTCCTCCTGTGTGAGGCCCTGGCATTGTTTCTTCATCATTTGTTTTAACAACCCAGTTGGTGTTCCCCTGAATCTCACAGAATATCCATACTGAATGTATTTAGGTTTCCTGGTTGCATTTGCTGGTTTTGGGGGATGCAGGGAGACAAAAGGGAGTTCCAATTTTACCTTAACAATTGAATAATAAACCACTGTTCCATTTACTCCAGTTACTAATATTTTCTGAAGTTTTGAGGGGTAGCTCCAGGACATGATTTTCTTTTCTTCTGTGTGGAGAACACTCAAATTTCAAGTAAAAAACACAGGTTGAAATTCACAGTCAGTTTTATGAACGTGGTTGAGATAGTTCCATATGTTCCTAGGGAATGCATAAATAAATCCTTTAAAAATAAGACTTCTCTCTTGTTTGATACTTTTGAGCTTTGACTCAGGAAGGATGATCCTAAATGATGAATTTATAGCAGTTATGCTTACTATATTTTACCCCAATCCCATTCAGAATCTCTCCCTCATTGATTACTCTTAACATTTCTTAAACAAATCTTTCCATCTGGTAGAATGTTTAGTATATAAAAGGAGGATGTAGTACAGGATAAAGGATTAGCTGGTCATGATCTGAATGCTGGTTTGTGAAGCAGGCATTTCTAGTACAGTGAACTGCTCTAACTTTTGCTTTTGCATTCCAGTTTGAGACACTATACTGCTGCCAAAAACAAATACTGCTTATTCAAACTCCCCTTTTTCTCAGAAGGACAGACACCTTTTAATGTCTGTCTGTATATTACAGTGTGCTGTGGGACTGATGGGAGAAGATGTTCTCTCCACCTCTAAGAAATTACTGTCCATCCTATATATGCCTGCAGCTGGAGAGGATTTGATTTAATGATCTTGGTCAGTTATATTTTGCAGTAAAATTGTCCTGATAGAATAGAACAAATTTCAGTTGGTAATTTTGGGGTTGAAGTTTTAAGTTTTTTTATTGAAATCTTAAAAAAGTTTTAAGTTTTACTTTAAAAAGACTTACTAGATGTATATGACTGGAATAATGTATTTCTTCTGTGAATAATTTTTGTTTTATTTTTCATGTTTTTCTAGACAGAAAGAATTTACTTTCAAGTATTTTTACCAAAAGGGAACAAAGAAAAAAGCAAACCCATGTTCTTTTGCAGTAAGTGGAGTATTGGCAAAGTAGTAGATTATGCAGCTTCCTTAGCAAGCCTTAAAAATGACAACAACAAATCAACATCCCAGGTAAGTCAGCAAGAACAAACATTTTCCAGGTTGTTGCATTTTGGTTTTAGTTTTTGTTTAACCTTTTGTGCCTCTCCTGCCCCCCTTCTTTCATCTTGGATATGCAAATCTTGGTGTTAATTTCTGTACTGTTTGTCTTACAGAAACTGAGATTATGCCATTGTGCCTCTGGAGAAGCCTTGCCATTTGAGCACACACTGGAAACATGGCTATCTGATAAAGACTATCCACTGTATAATGGAGGGAATATAATTCTGGAGTATCTTGATAATGATGTTCTATTTATAGAGGATACAGAATCATACTTTAGTTAGTCAATACATTTTCACAAATAAAAGAATCCAGTATTTTTAGAAGCATAGTATTAAAGCAAGTCCAGTTTTCTTTTAAAATCACTGGTATGCCAGAATCTCTCTTCCACTGTAAAGACACAATTCCCATCAGTTTCTCAGTTGCTTGACTGACAGAAGAACTATGTCCTGAAAGGAAAATTATAGTAACTAATATTAAAGATATTCACATTGTAGAATAAATTCTTGCTCTATTGAGCTATATGTTTTCTTAAATTTGGTATTTATTTTTGTGTAAATGGTGGGGACAATATATCTTAATAAATACTGAAAATGTAAACTTGCAGCATGACAGTTTTCTGAAGGAAAGAAACACAGCACACACATATTGCAGCATCTTTCCTACACAAAAAGATTTGATTGCATTCGGAAGCCAGCACTGTCCATACACCAGGTCCACATTTTCTTCTTGTTTAATGACATTTAGAAGGAAAGCTTTATGAAGCAAAAGTAAATTCACTCATATATCTTCCTGACTGTAAATCTCATTGTGTGATTAGGTGGGGGATAAAAGATCTTGGTAAGCCTGTCACTTCTTTTGCTTTACAGTACTCTTTACTGTAGTTTTAACATGACTTAGGTATGAATAAATTATTTTATTGGATGTGGTGTGGATGTCACACAAAGGAACATGTTTTTGCTTTCCATGAAGGAAAGGGTTTTCAGTGGCTGGATATTTTGGAAATCTTGTCTCCTGGCAGCTAAAAGTACAGGAACATTTTTCTGCTTTCCCCTGCCTGTCTCTCCAGTTTTTATCTTGCTTTCCAGTACAAGAGGAACAGTTCCCTTTTTTCTTGTTAGTTATTTTCCTCCCTTTCATCTGCAATTGTCCATTCATATTTCTTTTTATTTTAGGCTGCTGTGGTACAGAATATGCAGTAAGGGGCCAACCAGCACTTTGGAACCAGGGAGTTGGGAAGAGCCCTAAACAGAACTTGTCCCCGGCACTGTTGCTACAAAAGCAGTTGAAAAATGCTGCTGTGCTACAGGGTCATTTCCTGCTTTTTTTAGCAGAAAATCTGCTACATCTTCAAGAATTTTCTCCTTACACCTGCTTTTTCTGCCTTAGCATTTGAAGGCAAAATAATTGAAATGACACTTTTTTGTGGATAAAGAGAAGATAGACTTGGGATGCAGGAAGTAAATCTTTGGGGAAACCTCAAAGGTTTTACCAGGGTAATTGCCAGTAATGGCTAAGGGCTGTCAGCCTGTAAATGACAGTACAAGCATGGCAAGTCACAGAGGATAAGACTCCAAAAAGTTTTCACTATCGTCTTATTTCAGGAATGTGTCTAGGATTGTGCACAGAAGCTCATTCCAGGTAGATTTCAGAAACTGAGAAGCAAAACCAAATTACTCTGAGGTGAAAACTCCACCCTAATCAATGGTACTAGGATCTTGCCTAGGCTAGAATTGCTCTTATTTTACCTTTTAGATCCCAACATATCTTTAGCATTTTTTTGTTTGGTTGGTTTTTAACTTATCATTTTAGCATATTTTCATACAGAAAGGTCAACAACTGCATTTAGAAAGAAAGCCCAAAAGACTTTGGAGAAGCCAATACACATTTGAAACCACTGCTAATTTTACAGGCCTGTGCTTAGAAGGTGCTGAACTGTTTCACTTCGAAGTTAATAAACAAAACTTCTCGTAGATGCAAAAAAATTATGTAAAGCTATGCAAGCAAGAAGAGGAATGCATCAAAAGAAATACTTCCTGATTTTACCATACTTTAGCCAACTACCAAAATAGTTGAGTATCAAGCTTTTTACTTGTTCTAGCTGTAATTTTCAAGAATGCACAAGATCATGGATTTACAAACATGAGATGCTGTGGTAGCAGCTCTTGTTCTAGTTCAAAAATTGCTACAAGGTTGCTTGGCATGAGTTTGTAATATACACTACAGCTTGGAAAGGGTTCTAGTAACACCAAGGGTTCAATTCTTACCTGGATATGTGACCTGTTAGATCAGCTGGGCAATGTTGTAGTAAACACGAAATAAAACATCACACTAAGAAAGCAGGCAGTAATCTCTCATACTTTTCACAATTTTCTGTTTCTGTGTCTGTTTTGGAAAAGTATGCACCCTGGGGTGTGATCAGTCTGGTTTGCAGACTTACTATCAATAGGTCACCTGTGTTCATCCAGTTTATCAGGTGACTCATAAAAATACACCTTGCAGCTTAGTTTTCCTCCTAGTAGCCTCATACATAAAATACAAAATTTCATTTCAGCTAGAATAGACATTGTGGTTTGGATTAGGAAAATTCTTCTTACATTTGTTAGGAGAGAACTTCAGGCTTTTTTACTTTTGCTGATTGATTGTTTCAGTGTTTGACTGATTGACTGTTGCTGATTGACTGTTTTACTTCTGCTGATTTTAAGGTGAATGCAGAATATGAAATCTCTTGTAAAACCCTTGCTGTAATGTTAAGTATACGTTAATGATGTCAAAAAAGGCATTTTTCATAACACTCATGCAATCCTATATAGGTTGTACTGAGGCATATTCAGCTGCTTGCCCCAACAAAAACCAAATCTGAACCCAAGTGCCTCTTTCAATGGTCTGTGTGCTTTTGGTATAACCTTGTAAAGAACTATCAGCAAAATAATCAATAAAAACACAACTTCTCATCTCTGTAGTTCTGTAATGGCTGTGAATACTTTAAAAAGCAGGTTTATTCCGGTTTATGAGATGGGAAGGAGGACATGTAGGATTAGACGGTTACTTGCCCCATATAACAGATTCAGTGAGAGTGGAGACTGCTTTTCAGTGATGTGGAAAGGACAAAACTAACCCCCTTTGGCCTAGCTGTGCCTTGGGTTGGCACTGGGGCAATGGGGCAAGACTGCTTCTTTTGGTGTGGTAGACATTTTATGATTATTTTAAGCATAAATCAAATTGCTACCCTTGTCCTGTTTAGCCAGATCACCATTTTACATAGGACAGTCAGTTACATCAGTTGCAATTTGAGAGGGCATAACAAGCCCTCAGTGTTTTGCCTTTACTCGATGACAGAAAATAGGCTCAGAAGACCACAGGGAAAAAAAAAAAAAAGAATTCGGTATCAGTCAGGCTTCGAATATTTTTTTTTCCTCTGTATGATTTTAATTAATATGGAAGATGCATCAGTTGCACTGCAAATTGCTTTAAAAAATGGTTGAACTCTGTGAACTCGCTCTCCGTGAGGGTTCTGAGGCACTGACACAGGTCCCGCAGGAATGATGTGGCTGCCTCACCCCTGGAAGGAAACAAAGCCCGGTTGGATGGGGCTCTGAACAACCTGGTCAAGTGGAAAGTGTCCCTGGCCACGGCTGAGGGGTTCCTTATGATCTTCAAAGCTCCTTCCAACCCAAACCATCCTTTCAATTCTATTATAAACTTCAATCGCGCGCTCCATGGGAGAGCATTTACGGCATCTCCGCCCTGCCACGTCCAATTATTAACAAGAAGTCGACATCAAAGTCTAATTTTAACACTTCTCCCGTAAATTTTGACAGCGCCGGCGCCGAGGTGGCCGCGCCCGGCCCCGGGCTCCCTCACACGCAGGCGCGCCCGCCACAGAGCGGCGGCGGTGGAGGAGGTGGGCCCGCGGCCNGGGGGCTGCGCGTCCGGCGGCGCCGGGGCGGGGTGGGGCGGGGCGTGCGCTCAGCTCATTTCCTCATTCGAACGGTACTTAAACCAGGGGAAGCCGAAAACTTCGAATTTGTAAAAAAAAAAAAAAAGAAAGAAAAAAAAAAAGAAAAAAAGCAAAAAAAATTTTTGGAATAAATCTCTCCTTTTCTTAAGTT